>SJYC01030506.1:0-15775 GCA_006408675.1 Madoqua kirkii | reverse complement strand
GACAATTCTGAAAGAGACGGGAATACCAGACCACCTGACTTGCATCTTGAGAAATCTGTTGCAGGTCAGGAAGCAAGAGTTAGAACTGGACATGGTACAACAGACTGCTTCCAAATAGGAAAAGGAGCACGTTAAGGCTGTATGTTGTCACCCTGCTTATTTAACTTATGTCCAGAGTACATCATGAGAAATGCTGGGCTGGATGAAGCACAAGCTGGAATCAAGATGGCTGGGAGAAATATCAATAACCTCAGATATGCAGATGACACCACCCTGCAGTGGTGAAGAAGAACTAAAGTGCATCTTGATAAAAGTTAAAGAGGAGAGTAACAAAGTTGGCTTAAAACTCAATATTCAGAAAATTAAGATCATGGTATCTGGTCCCATCACTTCATGGGAAATAGATAGGGAAACAGTGCAAACAGTGTCAGACTTTATTTTGGGGGGCTCCAAAATCACTGCAGATGGTGACTGCAGACATGAAATTAAAAGATGCTTACTCCTTGGAAGAAAAGTTATGACCAACCTAGATAGCATATTCGAATCAGAGACATTACTTTGCCAACAAAGGTCCGTCTAGTCAAGGCTATGGTTTTTCCTGCGGTCATGTATGGATGTGAGAGTTGGACTATAAAGAAAGCTGAGTGCTGAAGAATTGATACTTTTGAACTGTGGTGTTGGAGAACTCTTGAGAGTCCCTTGGACTGCAAGGAGATGCAACCAGTCAACCCTAAAGGAGATCAGTGCTGAGTGTTCATTGAAAGCACTGATGTTGAAGTTGAAACTCCAACAATTTGGCCACCTGATGTGAAGAGCTGACTCACTGGAAAAGACCCTGATGCTGGGAAAGACTGAAGGCAAGGGGAGAAGGGGATGACAGAGGATGAGATGGTCGGATGGCATCACCATCCAACTCAATGGACATGAGTTTGAGTAAACTCTGGGAGTTGGTGATGGACAGGGAGGCCTGGCTTGCCACAATCCATGGGATCACAAAGAGTAGGGCATGACTGAGTGATTGAACTGAACTGATATACTAGCTTGCACCTGCTAATCCTAATCTCCTAATTGTTTCCTCCCTGACTTCCCTCTCCCTTGGCAACCACATGTCTGTCCTCTATGTCTGTCAGTCTGTTTCTTTTTTGTAGATATATTCATTTGTGTCATATTTTAGATGCCACATACAAATGATATTATATGGTATTTTTCATTCTCTTTCTGATTTATTTCACTTAGTATAATAATCTCGGGTCTACTCACATTACTGCAAATGGCATTAGTTCATTCTTTCTTGTGGATGAGTAATATCTTATGAATGAGTGCATTCTTTCTTATGCATGATTTAAATATATATATATTTATCTATTCATAAAGAATATATTTCTTTATCTTCATTTCTTTAGTCATCTATCAATGGATATTTAAGCTTTTTCCATACCTTGGTTATTGTGAATATTGCTGTTATGAACATAGGGTTGCATGTATCTTTTCAAATTATAGTTTTGTTTGGGTACATGACCAGGAGTGGAATTGCTGGATCATATAACAACTCTATTTCTAGTCTTTTGAGGAACCTACATGTTGTTTTCCATAGTGGCTATACCAATTTACATTCCCACCAACAGTGTAAGAGGGTTCTCTTTTCTCCACACTCTCTCCAATATTTATTATTTGTTGCTTTTAACGATGGTCATTCTGTCTGGTAGAAGGTGGTACCTCCTTGTTATTTTGATTTGCACTTCTCTAATAATTAGCTGTCATGAGCATCTTTTCATGTGCTCATTGACCATTTGCATGTCTTCTTTGGAGAAATGTCTATTTAGATCTTCTGCTCACTTGTTTTCTATTTAATCTATAAACAACAGTAATTTGTCTCTTTCATTCATTCCTTATATCTTTAATATCCCCCCCTTGTCCCATTGCAGAACATCCAGTACAAGTGGACGAGGAGAGGTAATAATAAGCCTCCTTATTTGTGGTTGACTTCACATGAATATGTCTAATGTTTCTCCTTCAAGTGTAACAGGTGTCCTTGGTTTTTGAGAGGTTAAGGAAATTCTCTTTCATGTATGGTTTGCTAAGGGTTTCATAGTATTAATGGCTGTTAAGTTTTATCATATGTTTTCCTAAATTTAGGGAG
Source organism: Madoqua kirkii (assembly GCA_006408675.1). Taxonomy (NCBI): domain Eukaryota; kingdom Metazoa; phylum Chordata; class Mammalia; order Artiodactyla; family Bovidae; genus Madoqua; species Madoqua kirkii. The sequence goes on along the minus strand of SJYC01030506.1, from coordinate 13,635 downwards.
GAAATTAAAAGATCTGTCTCCACTAATTAGAAGATTATCAGTTTGTATAAGAGTTATACATTTCTTGTAAGTTTTGTAAAACTTTCCAGCTGTACCATGTTATGTTCTTTTTGCCAAAGAGATTTATGTCTATTGGTTTAGTTCTTTAAGGAATTCATGGTATATACAGATTTTCTATTTCTCTGTCAATTTTCTTAATTTATATTTTCTCAAAAGTTGAGGACTTCATTTAAATTTTTCTTAAGGCTTTTAAAGATTTTAAAAGTCTCTACTCTTTCTGTAGCTATGGCCCCCTTTCAATCCTACAACTGTTTAGTTGTCCACTTATTGTTTAAGCCTGTTTGAGTTGGGTATTATACAACCTAAAGCTAAAGGCATTTTAAGTGACAAAAGGAAAGAAATCATAAAGTACACTAGTATAGCAGTGGTGGTCCATGCACCATAACTTTGATCATGCTGCCCTTGCTGTTCATCTATTGTCCTTGAAGACTCAACTAAGCCATTAAATTCTCCAAGAAGCCTTCCTTGACTCTTGCTACCCCTGGTGAGCCTGGATGTATTCTTATGCTTTTTTCTCTATAAGAGCATTAATCAGTCTGAATAAAAATGATCTATTTCTCCCATTAAATTGAGTGCTCATCTAGGGCAAGGAAATTATGTTCATCATGGCATGCCCAGAGGCGGGCAAGTGTCTTGCACATAACAAGCACTTAACAAATACTCTCTAAACCAACCTATAAAAAGAGTAGAATGGCACACATCAAGGACAGTAAACTGAGACCAGAGGTGCTCCAGAGGTAGCACTTTGCCCAGAATGAATCGCCTCAGCTTTGAAAATTCAGCAACTACTCACCCACTTGACCAGGCAGTTTTCCCTCTGCCTATCCTTTGACTCTTACTCTGCAAAAGTATCAGGCTGATGCTGGGGACATGACAGAATGCCTCATGGCAAGAAGTCCTTGGCTGGCACAGCTTGGATGACCTCTTCTTACTTGTTTCTACCCTCACACACTCCTACTTTTACCCCTGCTAAGAGGCAAAGAAATGAGGGAAACGATGGAGAAGGCTGGGCTTTGGAGCCAAATAGTCTTCAGTTTAAGTTGTGCTTTTATCCCTTCCAGGCCATGCAGTCTGGGCAATCTGCTTCTCTTCTCTGCCCTCTGGATTCTTCTTTTATAATAATAATACTCAGCTCCCAGATTTATGAAATTTCTACTCAAAGTAAATGCTCAACAACTTTACTATGCAACACTTCAAGCCTTTTTGATGTTTTAAACTAAAAATATTTCCCCCTCTGTTACCCACAATCAGTCCTAAGGTGTGGACATTGAGGGCCCAGGAAGTTGCATGCACCCATTCCTAAGTCTCCTGTAGTTGGCAACTGTACTCAGCAGTGAGATATGGGTCTCTATCATTCAGGGTCAGTTATCCCTTATGCTGTTTGCATCTCCTTCCACAATCCTACCTGCCACTATCATTCTCTCTCTCTCTCTCTCTCTCTTCATTTTCTTTTGACTGGGTACAGGGGGCTTCTACTTAGGAACACCCCAGAAGCTAATTCATAGTATGTTTAATCCTTTTATTGTTCTATAGCCTTTAGAGGGCAAGAAAGCCAGGTGCTACCCCTCCTCTTCATGGTTAATTGATTATAAGCATTAAAAGGCTTTGGTTACATTATTTATTTTGAAGCTCTGTACCTCTTATCCAGTAAGGCTCCAAGAAAGCCTCCAATGCAGATGGTCTGCAGACACTGTACCTCCTGGACAGCCACATATGAGATAATCCTTAGAACCCCTTGCTTATTTGTCTGGCACATCCAGGCCCCTCAAAGCACTTTCACATGACTTTCACAATAACCTAGTGAAGCAAGAAGGACAGGTTCCTTTTATGCTCCAGGTGCTCTCCCAGGGAACTAGAATTTCAGGGGCTCAGTTAGGTAAGTGACTTGCCCAAGGTCGTGGCCAGATAGTTTATTGGTACAACGGAAACTGAAACAGAGCCCTGTAGATATTTAGGCTGGTTTTTTTCCACTACACTAAGCATGAACTATGGCATTTGGGTTGGCACTACACTCCATGGGCCTACTTTCCAAAAACAATCACCACAGTATTCCATCTCATTGCTCTTCTCCAATGTGACCTTGGTTAATTACCCTCCTCTTGCATCTGGGCTGCTCTAATGACTTGCTTATAACTAAGAGAAGGTGGCAAAGCAAAGCTGCATGGCTCTTGAGGCCGGTTGTGAAATACTATGCAGTTTCCCTCTGGGTTCTATTCATTCAATTGTTTTCCACATGCTCTCTTAACAATATTCCCTTTCTGTATCCAGCTGCCATGATGTGAGAATCCCAACCCATACAGAGGGTGGTAGCAGCTAACAGTCCCAGCTGAGGACAGTTTTTAAGTCTGCCATGAAACATATGCATGAAGAGGCTTCCACATAATTGCAGCCCCCAGCCATGTGAGTCTTCCCAGCTGAGGCTCTAGACACTTCGGTGCAGGAAAAAAGCCACTTCCACATTGGGAGACAACTCTCCCTGGATTGCTAGCATTTCTGCATGTCTTGTAAGGAGAAGCACAAATTGCCCTTGTTCCAGACCATCTTTTAATACAGGAGAAAGAGTTGCACTTGCCTCTGAAACAACGGGCAGATTTTCTTGCAGACTGGAAAACAAACAACAGTCTATATTGTAAAGAAAATACCTTCCTCTGGAGTTTATGTGAGGCATTACTTCTTACAATAAAAGATTCAGCTTCCCTAAGCTTAGGGCTTCTCTCCTGTAATGTTACCCATTGTGTGTGCAGGTGTCACCTGCTCTCATCCCATCACTCTGTGGGAATTGGGTTTCCAGGAACTGACATGAGAAAACACTGATACTCAAAATACTGTTATTGCTGTGAGCAATAAAGTCATTTGTCTCTGGTCTAGAAGTCTCAGATTTTGTGTTTGCATCTTCAAAACTGTGGCATGTTAGCTTGTTAGCTTGCAAGTAGGGTTCTTGAATGCCAATTGAATTTATGATCTCCAGAATCCATGAGCATAATAAAATGGTTTTTGTTTTGTACCACTTAGTCTGAAGAGGCTTGTCATGAAGAAATAGATAACTAGACAGGTGCAGACATAATCAAGAACTATTTCTTTTCCTTTGGGGAGCCTACAGTCTATGAGGAATACCAAGGATACCAAGGATATCAATACTCAGGATACCAAGGCTTGGTAACAGCATTATCTGCAGAGTTTCCAGAATGTGGGTACAGATGATACCAGAAGCATCTGAAGATTTCCAAGTTTGCTGATAATGAACAGGCAGAAATAATGGTCAAAGATGGGACTTTGAGCACAGAGAAGAGCTCACCAGATGATCAGGGCCTGGATCTGTAGCCTTGGTGGTCAGTATAAGAGCTCTGTCCTTTTATCAGTCAGAATAGGCTGGCCTATGCCTTAACCTCAAAGGACTGCAAAGTTATAGTGGCTTAAAACAATATGAATGCTCTTGCAAGTCAGTAGAGAGCTAGGATGGTGTGGGGCCTTGCTGTATACAGTGATCACTTGGGGACCCATGCTGATGGAGGCGTCACCAGCTTATCTCTCTGCTGTCTCCACAGGAGGTCCCAGTATTCACCATAGCAATCAAAGAGACAGCATGCACTAGCTCTTGAATGCTTCCACCAGGAAATGATTTTATACATTTCTCCTCACACTTCATTGGCCAAAGCAAGTCAAAGAGTCATGTCTTTTGTCAAAGTGTGAGTGGTGAAGTGTGGTCCCTTCATGTGCCTGAAAGGAGAGGCACGCTGGATGTATAGTCACAGACTTCTTCCGTAAGACTACCTGGATGCTTTGGAGCTTGGAGCACTCTGCTAGGAGATTCCTCTTGACTGGGTAAAGAAAATGCCTTCACCATTTCCCTTTGCATGATCAGCACACAAATAACCTGAGCCAGGCCCATCAGAGCCAAAGAAGCCTCACCACTGACTTCAGGCTCTTTAGGCTTCTGAGCCCCAGCATTCTGCCATGCTGTTTCAGTTTTGTGATACTGGAGAAAGACTTGAGAAGTGGGCAGTGTAGCGATTCCTCAAGTGCAATCATAAACAAGGCTTTTCCTGCTCTCTTTCAATACTTCTGATTATATCCAGGAGGAAAATTATGGATGGTATCTAATAGGTCCTAACATATGTATAACACTGGTTAACCTCTCTTTTTAACAAGGAGAAATAGGACTATGCCTCAGACTCAGTAATCTTTTTCACATATGTATTTTTTATCTTCTAGCTAAGAGATATTAGTTTTCAACCTACATTTTGATATGTTTCCTTTTTAATAGACTTATTTAAACTTTCCCCCCAAAAAGTTGGTTTACAAAAAGTTCTAAAAACATAGTAGTATTAATTGTATGAGAATTGGCCAAAAAGTTCAAAGGTGTTAAGAAAATGACAAAAGTTTGGCAAAGAGGAATCTGATAGCAGTCTCTCATTTTCCCTGTAAGAAAACCACAGCAGGGCAGGATTGGGTGAAGAATCTGTTCTAAGTGTTCGTCACCTGCTGGTTATGTAACTTTAAGTGCAGATCAATGAAGTTTCAGGGCCTTGGTTTTATCATCTATAAAATGGGGCTAATAATGATGCTTATCACCTTAATCTGATGACTAAGTGGGATACTTTATCAATAATATCAACAATAACTTGATATTGGTTGTTACTGTTATCATCTTGCTGTCTGTCACTTGTGCTCACCCAAGTCCAGATTTCCCCAGGTGTCTCCTTTTGCACATCTGACCTGTGACTGAAGTTCTCTGAAATGCAGCATATGTCTCACTGTTTATTCTGTTTTTATTTACTGGAGACAAATGTGTTCCCTGAAAATTAGGTAGTTGAGTTAGTGATCACCAGACTAGACCAAACCGAGTCTGGCTTTTCCCGCAATCAGTTATTCCAGCAGCAGTTGTTTAGAAACAGGCAACTTAGCTGCTGCTGTCCCTCTGCCTCCTCAGCCCCTCAATTCTTCCTATTCATTTCTTTGTTCAATAATCTATTTTACTTGGCCACGTCCAGGTGGGAGTGGCTGGCTGCCTGGCTATGGCAGCTTCTTTCTGTTAATCTGAGGGGTGGTGGGTGGGAGTTCCACGGGGAAGCTGAAGTATAGGAGACAGATTGTCGGGTGTGATGTACCAGATCCGAGAACAGCTCCTGCAGGGACACAGACAGACACACAAAGCTGGTGCTAAGTGTGTCAGTCATGAGGGACTGGCAACCTGAACAAGCTCCCTGGCACCCTTTCCTGAGGACTCGAGATCAGGCCCAGTTCCCAGAGGCCCAGACTTCTCACTATGTTTTCTGTGCCAAACTATATAAAGGTTAAGGAGCCTGGGCTTCTAAGTCATCAAATATGCTGTTGAAATCATACTCACCAGCCTTGTGACCCTTGGCAAATGATCAAGTCTTTCTGAGCCTCAATTTCTTCACTTGTAAAATAGGATAACAATACATATCTCAGAGAATTATTGCAAAGATTAAATGAGATCACATATGTGACAAAAAATTGGCCTTTATTCCATTTTATAATGTTTCCTGTTATATGGAAGGCTATGATGCAGAAAACTGTGATAATTTAATGAAACAAATTTTTATGCTTTCATCCATTTTTCTCTTGGTCAAACATATCTGCCCACGTCAAAGTGCTACCCATTTTTTCTCATAGATCACTTTTGTTTTCCCTTCCTTGAATATCTGTGTTTTTTTTCATTTTCCCATATTGGTTCTCTTAAAATAGCAGTGCTATCATTACTTGAAGATAATGTAAACAGTTGGTTACCAGATCAATTTTTGATGGTGTATTTCTTTAAACTATTTTTCACTACACACATAAAAGCAGTTATGGTTTTATCCAGTATTATTCTATTTATTTAACTTATATGCAGAGTACATCATGAGAAATGCTGGACTAGAAGAAACACAAGCTAGAATCAAGATTGCTGGGAGAGATATCAATAACCTCAGATACGCAGATGATACCACCCCTATGGCAGAAAGTGAAGAAGAACTAAAGAGCCTCTTGAGGAAGGTGAAAGAGGAAAGCGAAAAAGTTGGCTTAAAGCTCAACATTCAGAAAACAAAGATCATGGCATCCGGTCCCATCACTTCATGGGAAACAGAAGGAGAAACAGTGGAAACAGTGTCAGACGCTATTTTTTTGCACTCCAAAATCACTGCAGATGGTGACTGCAGCCATGAAATTAGAAGACGCTTACTCCTTGGACGGAAAGTTATGACCAACCTAGATAGTATATTCAAAAGCAGAGACATTACTTTGCCGACGAAGGTCCATCTAGTCAAAGCTATGGTTTTTCCTGTGGTCATGTATGGATGTGAGAGTTGGACTGTGAAGAAGGCCGAGCGCCGAAGAATTGATGCTTTTGAACTGTGGTGTTGGAGAAGACTCTTGAGAGTCCCTTGCACTGCAAGGAGATCCAATCAGTCCATTCTAAAGGAGATCAGCCCTGGGACTTCTTTGGGAGGAATGCTGCTAAAGCTGAAACTCCAGTACTTTGGCCACCTCATGCAAAGAGTTGACTCATTGGAAAAGACTTTGATGCTGGGAAGGATTGGGGGCAGGAGGAGAAGGGGATGACATACGATGAGATGGCTGGATGGCATCACGAACTCGATGGACGTGAGTCTGAGTGAACTCTGGGAGATGGTGATGGGCAGGGAGGCCTGGCATGCTGCAGTTCATGGGGTCGCAAAGAGTCGGACATGACTGAGTGACTGAACTGAACTGATTCTGTGGCAGCATGTCTCAAATTTTGTTAAACAGTAAATCCATGGTATATTGATACATGTTACTCATATAAACAGTTCATGAACAGCCAAGTTTGGAAAACACTGAGCTAAGAAAAGTTAAATTTTCTTTATTTTAGGACTTTCCCCAAGCCTTTAATATACTAATGCATAAAAAGAATAAAATAGACTCAGAGTTTCTCAAACTTTTTTTCCTATAGAATCCCTTTCACCACAGTGGAGCATTTGAAAGGACTAGAGTCTTCTAGAGCAGCACTTCTCAAAATTTACTGTACGTGAATCAGCTAGGGGTCTTATTAATAAGCAGATTCCAAATCAGGAGGTCTGGCATGGGGCCAAACAGAGTACATTTGTCATGAACTCCCAGTGGACACTGATATCACTGATCTGCACACCAGACTTGGAAAACCAAGACTCTAAAGGAATATCACCTGACATATAACTTGAGAAAAATTATTTTTGCTAGACAAGTCAGCAGAAGAATGTTGTCTCAAAGTAAACTATAGTTGTGAGCAATGAAAACTGCACTAACCAGAAGTCAGACTGTCCAGCTCTAGGTAAAACAAGAGAGCTGGTCCCACATGGTTGAACTTGAAGATAATCTTTCACATTTTCAGGTGTCAGTCCTTTCATCTATAAGTTCACCAAGTTTGCCCTAGCCCAGTGGTGTTACTATGAGGATGAAATTAAATCCTGTGAAAGAGCCCTTTGTAAAATCTGCATCACTCTACCAACATGGGTTAGAAGGTTAAGGTACCTTCCCATGGAAGCTAGAACTTAGTGTTGGAGTCATGCTTCTTGTTGCCACAAACTTTTTAGTTTTCTACAAAATGTGTGAACCAGCCATGCTGGGCCCAAACTCACTTGATTCCCCCTGCCAGCCATTGCCTATGTCAGGGTGACCGACTCTGCTAGTCATATGTACTAAAAAACTGACAGGCTGTCTAAGCTCTGCAATGACAAGGACTCTCTCTTAATTCTACGAAAAATAACTCCTAGGTCAATTAGTAATTTCTGCTATGAGTGTTAGAGAAATAGCATGTGTAACCCACTCTTATCCACGCTACCCCCACCCTGGGGCCTAGCTTTCCACTTTCCTTATTATCACTCATAAACTGATAATAGCCCAGGTGTGGCTAACAGCTCCTTGTTCTCCAAAGCATAAAGCCAACAGGTAGCATGTGAGTTGGAGAAGGCAATGGCACCCCACTCCATTTCTCTTGCCTGGAGAATCCCATGGATGGAGCAGCCTGGTAGGTTGCAGTCCATGGGGTCGCGAAGAGTCAGACACGACTGAGTGACTTCACTTTCAATTTTCACTTTCCACTTTCATGCATTGGAGAAGGCAATGGCAACCCACTCCAGTATTCTTGCCTGGAGAATCCCAGGGACGGGGGAGCCTGGTGGGCTGCTGTCTATGGTGTCACACAGAATCAGACACAACTGAAGTGACTCAGCAGCAGCATGTGAGTAGCCAGAGCAGCCATAGACTCTGCTCTGCCTTCCCACACTCCAGTCTGGTCTGCGGATAAAAGTTCTGGGGCCAAAGGGTCACTCTACTCTTGGAAGGTCCTAGAAGTCCCTGATGGAAAGCCAGATGATATGAAGAGCCGACTCTCTGGAAAAGGCCCTGATGCTGGGAAAGATTGAGTGCAGGAGGAAAAGGGGACGACAGAGGTGAGATGGTTGGATGGCATCACTGACTCAATGGACATGAGTTTGAGCAAACTCCAGGAGATAGTGAAGGCCAGAAAAGCCTGGTACTACCGGTGATTTATTGTTCATTCACTCAGTCGTGTCCAACTCTTTGCTACCCCAGGGACTGCAGCATGCCAGGTTTCCCTGTCCTTCACTGTTTCCCAGAGTTTGCTCAGATTCATGTCCATTGAGTCAGTGATCCCATCCAACATTTCATCCTTTGTGTCCAAGAGTTGGACACAACTGAGAGGCTGAACAACAACACAAAGGAAGTCCCCTGAGCCTCAGGTTTTCCTTAATCTTACAGATGCTGATTACCCCCAAACTGGCCTTGTCTCTATTCTATTTCACTGGGATTGAAAGGATCTCCAGATCACTTCAAACATGGGTGAAGTCAAAATGCCATGGTCAGTGATAGCAATCTTGGGCTGCTTCTTTCCAGCTCATACTGTTCTATATTTAAAATGTCCACAGTTCAGTATATTGTAGGAACCTGAAACTCTCATCCAGAGAAATGGTGCTACATTCTCTCAGTTACTCAGACCAGGAGCCATGCTATCATCACCGGCTGTCCCTCTGCCTTTCCAATCCACTCTGGTCCACATTCAGTGGCACCGAGTTTGGAGAGGATGGACACCCACTAGGCTAATGCACTTCACAATTCCCTTCCAAGATTCAGAGAGGAACCTGGCACAAGTGAACTCCTTGCCCCCACTGTTCCCCCTTCCTGGGGTCATGTCTGATTGGTTCAGGGGTGAACATTCATCCTAGCTGGGCCAAGCAGAGTCCCCCCATGGGAATTTTAAATGGGAGAGAAAGAAAGAGGGCCGTATTAACTCAGAAGCTACCTGCTTTCTTCCCTGGAACACAGGAATGCAGAGGAAGTCAATATTTAGATACAGAAAGGAGATGATGAAGATGAGGGGAAAGCAGAGAAGAGGAGAGACAAAGAGCACCAACTCTAATCTCTTGAGTCCTAGTTCCCTTGTCCTAGGTCCTGTCAGATACCACTGTACCTTATAATAAAGACCCATTTTATTTAAATGAACACCTGGGTATTTCTAATATAAATACAAGAATTCTAATCGTAGGCTTTCACCAATTCTTCCCTAGCAATATGTCTCAAATGAGAGTTTATTTCTACCTTAATTCATCTCCTTTCAGAATATCACTTCTGTATACTTGGATGGCTGCAATAACCACTCAGGTGGATATTCATCTAGTTTGTCACTTTGTAAGATGATTGTTTTCTAAATAAAGAAAACAAATCTAAGACATTCATAAGTTATCCTCCTACTCAAAGAGAGTCGTAATTCCCCCTAGTTAAACTCTGAACTACTTTACCTCATATACAGACTCTGTCAAAAAAAAAGTGATCAATATCACTACTTGATGCATAAGTTTCAAATAACATAAAACTCAATATAAACCTGCTTGAAAGTAACACAAGTAATATAACAGATGCTACAAACTGACTCACTCAATACTAATTCTAATCTTCTTGGTCTACCCAATACTGGAGAGACTGGAAAATCAAAGGCTGCACTTTCCAGTGTTCTGAGTGCTGGAAGGAAAAGCATGGCCTTTCTGGAAGCATGTTATGCCTCAGCCTTTCCCTCTGTACCTCACCATTCACTTCCTTGGCCCTGCCTGCCCCCTCATACATATCTACCTCGGCATCAATTCTTAGGCTGCATGGCCAAGGCCATAAATCTGTGCCCTTGTTTAGTGTGGCATGTCCTCTACCTCTAATCCAATCTCCCTTCTGTGTGTTCTCGGTGCTTGCTCATTCAGTTTGACAGCTATTTAATAAACCTATTTGCTTTCCTTTGACATGAGGCAGAAGTGGTGGGTGTTGAAGAGCTGTGAGGCCCTCGTGGACAATGAAACCCTTTCCCACTCAACACTCTTCCAGCTCAGTACAGATAAATTGTGGAGAACTTGAAATTAACCCAAGCTATCTTCTTTTCTTAAGGAAAAAAAAAATCACTGGAGACCCAAGAAGCAGAGCAAGTGCAGTAAGTGAAAGGAATGGCAGAAGAAATCACATTTCCTGGCTCCAAGGGCAGGGGTGAGCCCAGATCAGGGGCCTGTGAGCCTTCCCTCAATCTAGCTTTTATCACTTCAAAGCAGAAGGTCTTAAAGGAATGCCCTTTATGACTGATTCTATCTTCAAAAACATGAAAGAAAAAGCATATTTTCTTAAGTCCACTTGCTGGGAGCCAAGTGTTTTCTCCAAGGTGACTGGACCACAAATCTTTGCAACCAGGATACAATTTAATGTGACAGAAACAGTACTGGTTTCACAGTCAGCAGACTAGGCTGAAATTCTGACTTCACCTCTCATAAAATTCATGAAGATGGGACATTTATCTCAGATCTTTGAGCCTCAGTTTCCTCCTCTATAAGATGGTGAAGCCATTCAGTTCACAGGGTTGTCATTAGAATTAAATGAGAGAGCAAAGGTGAATCTTCTTGGTACATAGTAGTTGTTCAATGTATTGTACCTAACATTATTTATGCTGATAGTAATAACAAGAAAATCTACTATCTATTCCATCTCTAAATAAACATGTATTCTTGAGGTTTACTGGTGTATTACATAGAATGTGTTTCCTGAGTCAAGACTGCTAAGTCACTTCAGTCGTGTCCGACTCTGTGCGACCCCATGGATGGCGGCCCACCATGCTAACCCTTCCCTGGGATTCTCCAGGCAAGAACATTGGAGTGGGTTACCATTTCCTTCTCCAATGCATCAAAGTGAAAAGTGAAAGTGAAGTCGCTCAGTCATGTCCGACCTTCTGCGACCCCATGGACTGCAGCCTTCCAGGCTCTTCTGTCCATGGGATTTTCCAGGCAAGAGTACTGGAGTGAGGTGTCCAAAAATTCCTGAAAAGTGTGTAAATGATCCCTTTTGTTAAATGCATGGTTATCTAGATAAATGGCCACAGGGAAGGACTATGTAAATTCTACTGACTATACACGCTGTGGACTTTCAAAATTGCTCCTCCTGGGAATCTGATTTGCATATCAGTCAGAAAGGGGGATGGTAAGGTTGGGGGAGATTCAAGACAAACATTGTCTTGTAAAGTAATTATTTCACTTGTGATTTCTGCATAAGCTTCAAGCAAGGGAGAAAGCACTTTTTAAAAACAGTAAGCATGAGTGTACCATTTACAGACCAGAAGGCTTAAGGTGATTTAAGAGTTCAAGATTCACAGCAACATCTACTCAAATATCCCATACCCAATTCTCAGGATCCCTTTCTTCTGAACTAGAATTCCAGACTCTGAAATCAATCTTCACTAAAGCTTCACTCTTCTGTACCTGATCCTTCACAGTGTTTTTATTTTGATAATAGATTAGTGTTTCCTTAATGTTGCCTAGGATGTCCTCTGAGTGTCATAGTTTGCCTTGAATTGGTGGTTAATCATGATGAGACGGTCACTATCTTTGTTTAACGAATCCATGTACTCAGTAACAACTACTCAAGCCCACAATCCTTGTGGCTACTGCTTCCCACATTCACCCAAGTGTACCACCTAACACATGCCCTTCCAGATAGCCCAATCATGTCTACCACCTGTACACATTTTAACAACCATACCATAAAGCATGCTAAGAACTCTTCATAGGATTCTCATTGCCAATTGGTTGGCCATTTACCCAGCTCCAAAATCCTATTTTAGAGTTCATTCCTAGGACCATTTTTGGTTCAATTTTCTGGAAACAGATCCTGAAGTGGACAGCTGATGTATAAAGTTTACTAGTATATACTCTAAATTGATAAAGTGGGACAGGCAGGGCTAACTGAAGCCTTGGCTGATCCTATGGGGAGTTTGGAGAAGGGATGGTCCTTTAGAGTGTCCAAAGTAAGGCAAGGGGTTGGGTCTTTGAATCCCTGCATTGAACAGTCATTAGTCATGGCCACTCCATGGAAGATAGCTGAGCAAGGCATTTCTCTGGAGCCAAGGGCAATATCCGGTAAGGAATGCAGATGTAAGTTATCCTGACTGATATTCCCAGCACTGGGGCATGGGTCTGTGAGTCCTAAAGAGGGCATCTGGACAGGGTACCATAGCATCAACTACATCATGTAACTAACATCCCACTTAAGATATTAAATATTTCCTTCTATACAGTAGGATCATATTAGTTATCTATTTTATATACAGCACTGTGTACATGTAAACCCCAGTCTCCCAACTTATCCCAGGGAACTGTTGTTCTGTAATGACTTATATAGGAAAAGAATCTGAAAAAGAGTGGATATATGTATATGTATAACTGATTCACTTTGCCAAACAGCAGAAACTAGCACAACACTGTAAATCAACTGTACTCCAATAAAAATTAATCAAAAGAAATAAAGACTAAAAAAATATAAAACATTCCCATTACCCCAGAAAGTTCCTAGTACCCTTTGCAGGCACTCTCTGCCCCTTGCCCCACCCCTAAAAGAAAACCATTGCTCTGATTTCTATCACTATAGGTGATTTTTGTGAGTTTTACAAATTTATATAAACAGAATCACAAAGAAAGTAGTCTGTTGTGTCTAGCACCCATAATTGTTTTTAGATTTAATCACATTTTTGTGTATATCAGAACTTTTCTGTTATTAATTCCATTATATGAATATATCACACAGATTGTTTATACATTAACCTATTATTGGGCATGTTTGCTGTTTCCAGTTTTTCATTATTAAGAATAAAACCATTATGAACATTCTTGAACAAATCTATATATGGGTATATGCTTTCATCCCTTTTGGGTAAATACCTAGAAATGAACTGGTGGTTGTGGTATAGGTGTATTCTTAACAGCTAAAGAATAAGTGCTAAACAGTTTTCCAAAGTGGCTTCCATTTGCCCTTTCAACAGCAACATATATGAGTCCCATTCTTCCATATCAAGTTAATATACTGTTCATGCTATAAGCCTTTTAAATTATTACAACAACCTGAGTGGCTATGAAGTGATAACACCTTGTGGTTTCTAAATTGCATTTTCCTGATGAGTAATAATGTTGAGCACTCTGTATGATTTAAAGACCATTTAGTGTCCGTTCAAGTCTTTAGCTTATTTTTTATTGGGTTGTTTATATTTTTATTACTGATTTGTAGTAATACATAATATTT
>SJYC01030504.1:0-15477 GCA_006408675.1 Madoqua kirkii | reverse complement strand
ACGCGCCTTCCGGCCCGTGCTCCACGAGCGAAGAAGCCGCCACCACGAGAGGCCCGGCACGGCAACCGGAGAGCAGCCCTGTCTCGGCTGGAGACAGCACGCAACAAAGACCCAGTGCAGCCAGAGTTAATCAGTGTTAAAAAATAATGACTTGGTAAATTCGATTAAGGCAGGAAAAGGTTTTAAGAAATAAAGCCTGTTAATAGTACTAGAACATCAGTAATTATAATAACTGACGATAATAAACATAAATAGAAGTCATCAAACAGGAGATAGCAAGAGTGAACACTGACATTTCAGGAATCAATGAACTAAAATGGACTGGAATGGGTGTATTTAATTCAGATGACCATCATATCTACTACTGTGGGCAAGAATCTCCTAAAAGAAATGGAGTAGCCATCATAGTCAACAAGAGTCTGAAATGCAGTACTTGGGTGCAACCTCTAAAATGACAGAATGATCTCTGTTGGTCTTCAAGGCAAACCATTCAATATCACAGTTATCCAAGTCTATGCCTCGACCAGTAACGCTGAAGAAGCTGAACAGTTCTATGATGACCTATAAGGCCTTCTAGAACTAACAGCAAAATAAGATGTCCTTTTCATCACATGGGACTGGAATGTAAAAGCAGGAAGACAAGAGACAGCCAGAGCAGCAGCCAAGTCTGGCCCTGGAGAAGAAAATGCAGCAGGCAAAGGCTAACGGAATCCCTCTAAGAGAATGCACTGATTATAGCAAACGTCCATTTTCAACAACACAAGAGACGACTCTGCACATGGATATCACCAAATGGTCAAAACCACCATCAGATGGATTATATTCTTTGCAGCTGAAGATGGTGAAGCTGTATACAGTTAGCAAAAACAAGACTGGGAGCTGACTGTGGCTCAGATCATGAATTCCTGATTGCCAAATTCAGACTGAAATTGAAGAAAGTAGGGAAAACCATTAGACCATTCAGGTATGACCTAAATCAAATTCCTTATGATTATACAATGGAAGTGAGAAATAGATTTAAGGGACTAGATCTGATAGAGTGCCTGGTGAAATATGGATGGAGGTTCATGACATTGGACAGAAGACAGTGATCAAGACCATCCCCATGGAAGAGAAATGCAAAAAAGCAAAATGGCTGTCTGGAGAGGCCTTACAAATAGCTGTGAAAAGAAGAGAAGCAAAAGCAAAGGAGAAAAGGAAAGATATAAGCATGTGAATGCAGAGTTCTAAAGAATATCAAGAAGAGATAAGAAAGTCTTCTTCAGTGATCAATGCAAAGAAATAGAGGAAAACAACAGAATAAGAAAGACTAGAGATCTCTTCAAGAAAATGAGAGATACAAAGGGAACATTTCATGCAAAGATGGGCTCAATAAAGGACAGAAATGGTCTGGACCTAACAGAAGCAGAAGATATTTGCAGAAGTGGCAACAATACACAGAACTGTACAGAAAAGATCTTCATGACCCAGATAATCACGATGATGTGATCTCTCACCTAGAGCCAGACATCCCGGAATGTGAAGTCAAGTGGGTTTGTGGCTACATCCCTCCAATTTCTCTCTAACCTCAAATGGCCTCTCCTCTATGTCTCAGATCTCCCTCTGCCTTCCTGTGACGTGGACACTTGTCATTGGACTTAGGCATCACCTGGATAATATAGGATGATCTTATCTCCAAATCCAAATTGCAAATCCTTAATTACATTTGTGAAAACATTTTTTCCAGATATGATGATATATACAGGTTCTGGGTGGATATATATTTGGAGGCCACTGTTCAACTCACAATCGCATTATGGAGGTCAGTGAGGACAACGGTCTTCAAGATGTGAGGGCCTCTCCCAGGAGAGACAGAAGAGAAGAGAAAAGGCAGGATGCTGCACAGTTGGATGTGACCTTTAGCTATTAAGGTCCCCTGATTTGTTTTAAATCATTCATTAAGAGTTCTCATGGGGGGACTTCTCTGATGGTTGTCCAGTGGATAAGACACTGCACTCCCAGTGCTGGGGGCCCAGATTCAATCCCTGGTCAAGGAACTAGATCCCATGTGCTACAACTAAGTGTTTGCATGTGGCAACTAAGACCTGGTACCGCCAAATAAATTAAAAAAAATTTTTTTTTGAACAGAATCCTCATGGGTTTTGATTATCTAGAAAGAAGCATGAAGAGAGAAGAGAGACGCTCTCTTGCAGTCTCCTTGGGTCCTTACTAGAGGAAGAGTATAGAAGACACGAATTCAGGTTATCCTGAGAGCATTGTGCTCTGGCAATGAGATTAAGGCATAGCTAGCATGAAAAGTCAGTCTAAAATATATCTTTTTTCTGTCAGCAAAACATTCCCCTCTTGCCCTCTCTATCTATGGGCCTCTTCTTCCCTCCAGCCCTGCCTCTTGTCTGCTGGGTGCTCATCTGCTCCCAAGCAGGTCAGTTTAAGCCCCCAAGCTGGTCCTGCAGACAGCCCTCTGCCCCCTCCCTCTCCAGCCCAGTGGCCAAGGGCCCAGCTTGTCAGGCTGTCGGGGCGCAGGTCTCCTCACTAATTAGGGGCATGATCACTTTGTCAAGAAAAAACATGGACCCAGGAAAAGGCTCTGTTAAGTGTCCTGGACATCAGGGATCCTGACTGCAGGCAACTGAATGCTGGCATCTGCTTGACAGAGCTGAAGGCTTCAGAGTTGTCCTCAAGTGCTCTGGAGAGACAGCTGCATCTTCATTTTCCATCCAACCCCCCCCAAATCATGGCCAAGGGATGGCAATATCCACAGGACATGAAAATATTTAACTTGTGGCAACATATATATATATATATATATAACATAAAATTTAATATTTTTAACCGTGTCTCTTTTTTTGACAGTTTAGTGGCATTAAATACTTCCACATTATTGTACAACCATCATCCCCATCCATCTCCAGAACTCTTTTCATCTTGTGAAACTGAAACCCTGCACCCATGAAGTAATAATTCTTCACCCTCTCCTCCCCTCAGCCCCTAGCAATCAGCATTATACTGTCTCTTTCTATGGATTTGATTTGACTGCTCTAGGCATCTCACAAGTGACACTGTACAATATTTTGTCTTTTTCTGTCTAGTTTATTTCACTTAGCATAATGGGCTCAAGGTTCATACATGTAGCATGTGTCAGAATCTCCTTTTAATAGTCAAATAATATTCAATTGCATTTAAATACCACATTTTACTTATTCATTCATCTATTAGTGGACATTTGGGTTGCTCAGGACACAGATTTTAACGTAAATATTTACTTTAAATTCTGAAGTCACTTCAGTAGGAGAAAGGAAGTCTAGATAGCTTAAAACTGACTAGTGAATAAAATGAAGGCCATCTTTGACACTCACTGAAAGTAACTCAGCAACTTTGGAAAAGGAAAAAATAAATCACCTTCCTTTTTACACATGCAAAAAGCCCCAAACTTTTCCAGAGAAAATAGGAGAACTATGTGACTTACTAGTTATGCCAATAGCTGGCTGAGTTATGTCAGTTGCACCAAAGAGCCAATTAATTCTCAAAGAATTAAAGGGCAATAAAGCTACATTTTGGAGAAGGAAATGGCAACCCACTCCAGTATTCTTGCCTGGAGAATCCCAGGGACAGAGGAGCCTGGCGGGCTGCCATCTATGGGGTAGCACAGAGTCGGACACGACTGAAGTGACTTAGCAGCAGCGCAGCAAAGCTACATTTGCCAATCAAATGAGACTGAATTATTTGGAAAGAACTTTGAGAATTATGAACCATACCTCAAGATCTTGGTACAGCAGATGTGGGAGTGGCAGGCAGTGGTTTTCAGAGTTTCCAAGGTTCAGAGAAGTGGGGTCCTTCCTCCTGGGGCCTCTGATACCTGGTTATCCCAGTTGCACATGCTTTAAGAAACACTGATTTGGGTATTAAGTGAAAAGCATACTGGCTCCACTATTGTATTCTCTGAAAACTGCTTTCACATTTTTTCCTAGTGGAGCAGTGTTTATTATTTGTTTTCATTTTATTAAGACAACTGATAATTTTTAAAACAAAACTTGGGTTACTGAATTTCTAGTTGATTAGATGATGGATAAAAGAGACTTTACTGTAGAGAAGGAACAAATTATGCCTTTTAAAAAAATAAAATTACATTTTGTATTTATTTTTCGAATGGAAAATTTCTTCATTTTACCAGTAAAAATATGTGAGAAGGAAGACTCATAAATGCTGGGACATGCAGTAACTCAAATAATGGGGAGTCCCCAGGGGGCAATTCACACATTCCTTCTTGGTGAGACAGAGGTCTCTGGGGTAAAGTTGCACCATAAGTAAGAGAGGTGTGACATCCACGTGGCAGTGTTAGTGGTCAAGAGAGGGTATTGAGTCACAGACTTTGGGCCTTAGGGATACTAAGACCAGCTCCTTAGAGTCCCCTTGAGGCATACTTCCCAGATCAGAGCACAAAGTTGGAAAATACAGCCCCTCCTGCTAGTCAGTCAAGCTGTGTTAAATGCACAACCAGACAAACCCAGGCATTTTGCTCTCTGGGCTCCAGGAACCTTTCAGGATTTAAATTCTCAGAGTTAGTGTAACCTTTTCTCTTCTATTCATCATCAATAAAGTAGACATAATGTGCTTACCACCCACCCTGTCCTCGTCTTGTTATTTTTCCAAATAAATCCGGAACACCAAAGTTTCTAATCATTCTCCCAGCACTGTATTGAAAAGTAAACCATGGGTGCTATGAAAGATTCTCAGAGCACCTTCAGTGACAGAGTCTGTCCCCTGAATTCAAAAGGTAGAAAGACTGTTGGGGTCACTAAGAAGTATTGTGACCATTCCAGGCTGAGTTTAAAAGAGAGCTGCTTGGGACTGGGCACATACAGTGGCCAACAGTGCTAACACTGTGAGCTGTGGCTGCTGGTACCCACATCACTTCTTCAAAGTAAACTTGAAATCCAAGTTCCAGTGAGGAATTTTACCTAGAGGGTGAGTAGTTGGTGGTCTTCACTGTGGCTGCCTTGAGTTATCAAGTTGCAAAATAAAGGAAGCTGGACAGGAAGGTCAATATTAGGCTTGGGGATCTCTTCTGCAGACTACTAATTAGTTCCTTCTTCCCAGGGGATCAGAAAGGCATTTCCACCTGTCTTTCTCCCCAAGGCTCAGGTTTCTTAGAATAAACAGAAACCAGAAAGAACAATGTCCAAGCTTTAGTCATGGAGGAATAGGACTGCTGCCTTGCAAGCCTACTTACAAAGTGGTCCCACAGGCTATTAGTGTTTTTTCCTCTGGGACTGTTTGGGAGCCTTAAATGAAGTCATATCATTTGTATTTTCCATTTGTACTGTGTTTATGCATTTCTCTTTGCAGTAAAGGACCCAGTCCATTCTCATACTCACTGCTGCTTACTGGAAACAATAATGACCATAATGACCATTATGACTACCACTTGTCCATTTTCTATGTGGCCATCACTGTACTGCAGTCAGTATAGGCATCATCTCACCCAAGAACAGGAGGCTAGACCGAAACTGCCTGCCCCACACCATGATAGCTAAGACACAATTTTTGAGATTATGATGTGAGTTGACAGGGGGGAAACGTAACAACGTGTATTTCAAAGCAGTGGTAACGGTCTTCATGTTATCACTGGAAAACAAATCAAGAAAAGGAGTAAGCAGTCTTTTGGTGGCATCCTATAAAATAACTCTACTTCAGAGTGGTCCACCTTATATTACAGCCACTCACCTGTTCCCCTCCACATCGGCCAACACACATACTGTTGCATCATCACCAAACCTCATGCTTTATTTCCCCAGTTGACCCTAGAAGGCTACACTTTATCTTGTTTGCTCTTATGATCAAAACAAAACTAATCGTTAAAAAACAGTGAGCAGCAAGAAATGGAAGGAAGAAGTAACTCAATGGAATCCCTCTCTGCCTCTGCTAGCTGTGTGACTCTGGACATGTGGTTCAACTCCCTGAACCTCAGTTCTTCATTGGAAAACAGTGTTATTAACAATTAAATGCGACAATGCAATGGATAGGCACTTAAATAACTTGAAACACTCCATTTAAAAAATGGATTGTCCTTACATTCTCTTTGTAGAGGCTAGAACACATTTACTTGTCCAAACAAGAAAACAAGATGTATTTTTTAAACATGATAAGGAGCCCTCATTTAACTTTTTGTGAATGCTGAAAATCAGCAGTACACCCTTGGCATCACTGATTTATAGCTCTTAGAAAGACTCCAAAGAGAAGACAGATCTTCTGGATCCCAAGAAAATGAACAGGTCTTGCTTTTCAGTCAAGTACAGGCTATTCCCTGTGCTTTCCTCTGGCTGCCTTGCCTGAACTCTTGGCAAGAAGGGACTAGAGGGGGTCCTCAAGGGGTTGATTTGTGTAGATTCTATACTGTATTGCCTGTAACCTGACTGTTCTAAAACACTGGGCTTTGTATCAGGCTTTTCTGTGGCAGTCCTGCTTCCCCTATGGCCATAGACCTCCTGTCTGGCAGCTGCAGAAGGAACATTCCCCACAGTTAAGGCCCAACAAGATTCAACTTTTACCATCATGATCTGGGTCTACCCGATTGGATTGCTTTGGAGCCAGCCTCAGAGGTTTGCTTAGCTGGCTACAGAGGAATTTTTACAATGAAAAAGAAAAAAAAAAGTTGTCTGAGACAAATCTTACAGGGTCCTGAGGGAGACCCGAGGGTGGCTAATTGGAGAAACCATTTGCCCCCTTCACTGTTCCCTGTCCCCGCCCCCCACGGCCGCCCCTGCCTTATCCAGAGCAGCCACCCTATCTGTAAATGGCGACCATGGAAAATGTACCCTGGCGACTTGGTGTGAAAGATAGGCAAGGCTCCTAAAAAATCTTCTCGGAGGCTTATCACCTTCTTCTGGCTCCACAGCGGGCTCAGGCTCTGGGGCTGGAGGAAACTGCCTGTCTGTGAGCCTAGACAGGGTCTCATCAACAACTGATAAGGCCCTCTGTGAACAAGCAGGCGCTGTGGGGCTCACTCGCTTCTCAAATGCCAGAGACATTTGTAGGAAAATATACAGGGTCCAATGGCCTCCGTGAAGGAGGCCGGGCGAGCCCGCCATGTCAGCCGTGAAGCAGTGAGGCCCTCCCGCACTTGAGAAAGGAGAAAACGTAACAGTCACTCCAGACTAGGGGACGAAAGTCTGATGGTCAGGTGGGACATCCATGAACGGGCAACACTGATATGCCTGATGAATTAACCACAAAAGAAGCTCCATTCTATCCAGACTTTAAACAAACCTGCAATCATAATTTCTGCAACCCTGTAGGAAGACAGTGGATATTAGAGTGATGCCCTCTCATAACATAAGACCTTGAGGTTCTTTCCCAGTGGAACCACTGAGGTCAACAAGGCACAGCACTGGAAAGGAAGAAACCGGATTTTATACCCCAACTCTGCCCTCTAACTGTCCATGTAACCTTAGATAAATCAGTTTCTCCGGGAAAATGCAAATATTTACTCAGACTGGTTCTCATTATGTGAAAGACATTTATAAATAAATGGTAGAACACTATATAAATAAAGGATTATTCCATTAAAAATACAATACTTAGACTATTTTCAGTGGTGAGAGCACTTGTACACTCAAGTCCTTTGAAAACTGTCAATTCCTATGCAGCCTGTGCAGCAGGGTGAATCAGTTAATCAAATGCAAAGCGAGTTCCTTGCACTGTGGAAAATAACACCACGGATGAAAAGACCCAGCTCTCATACAAAGAACTGAGGTATCAGGCATGTGCTATAATAAAGGCGTGAACATACTGTAATGGCAGGAAGATTGTTAAAAAAGTCTCTCAGATAAAGTATAATCTGAGCAGAACCAAATGGTGGGGTGGTTTTGACCAGGCAGAGCAGCTGAGGAGGAATCAATAGGAAGAACAAAACAACAGGACAGACCCACTGGGAGAGGGTAACACAGGAAGCAGGCTGGAGGGGCTGCCCTGGAAGTGGTAGTGAAGATACCTGAGGGCAGGGGGCAGGCACAGGGGCCAGAGCAAGACGGCTTGAATGCCAGGTTATGGAGCTTAGATTGTATTGTGCAGGCATGGAGAGAAGCGGAAGGTGTGTGAGGAGGAGAGCCACGCTGCGCAGTGGACTGTGGCAGGAGATACATGGCAGACGGGAGCTGGGCGGATCCACAAACACTAGATGGAGGCTGCCAGTGTGGGTGGGAAGGCAGGGGCTGCTCAGAGGAGGGTTTTGCTGTGTGCTGAGTCTCTGATAACCCAGTTTCATTTTTTTCTAGCTGGTTAACTATTTGCCCCAATATCATTTATTAAATAGTCTATTCTTTATCTAGTGGTTTGAAATATCATTTTTCTCAAATCTCGGTATTTCATTCCAGTGATTGGTATGTCTGTCTCTTTAGGTGTCAGTCTTGCATTGTTTTATTTATCATGACTTTAAAACATGTCTTCACATCTGGTAAGGCAAGTCCTTCTTCATTATTCTTCTTTTTCTAAATTTTCTTTGTTAGTCTCGTTTACTCTTTCAGATGAATTCTAAAATAATTTTATGTGTTCTCAAAAATAATGCTATTGGAATTTTATTGGAATTGTACCACATGTACAAATTAAATAAAGAATTGACATCTTTACAATACCAAGTTTCCACAAGAAAACATGGTTCACATTTCCATTTACTCAAATTTGCTTCTATTTCCTCAGTGATGCTGTGAAGTATGTAACACATAGACAGACACTGCTCAGTTCTTGCTGATGTTATCCCTAAGTATTTTATGTTTTCAGTTGCCAAATGGGATTTTTCCTACTATATCTTCCAACTCATTATCACTGTTATATAGGTAAGCCATTATTTTAACTCCCTATTACCTGCCAAAGTCTGTTACTAATTCAAATAACTTTTCAATAGATTCCTCTGTATTTCCTGAATATGGCTGTACTGCCTCAGGTTGGTTAAGCAGGAACTGTTGTCCACGAGCCTCTTCTCTATATTGCTCTGAGTTAGAATTAGCCAAAAGGGAACTAGAGACAGTGTTTGGACATGAAGGTAGAGCAGTAATTGTTATTCTCTGAAGGTCATTCACACTGAGTATCAGGCAGATACAGATCACAAGCCCCAAAGCCTCACAGACACCTAGCAGCACGTGCAAAGAGATGACGGCTACACAGAGGCACAGTCATGGCTGACTCTTTGCAGCCCCATAGGCTGCAGTGGCCAAGCTCCTCTGTCCATGGGATTCTCCAGGCAAGAATACTAGAGTGGGCAGCCATTCCCTTCTCCAGGGGATCTTCCCAAACCAGTGATCAAACCCAGACTTCCTGCATTGCAGGCAGATTCTTTACCATCTGAGCCACCAGGGAAGCCCTTTTAAGCAGAAGCATGTTTCAAATACTGAATGTAATATATTTACACAAAATTATTTGTTCTTTCTCTGAAATTCAAGTTTAATTAGAATTTAACACATGTAAACTTTTTTCCCCTCTTAAATTTGTCGGTCCTACATTAAAGTTGACCTCAGTTTTTTAAATTTAATTTATAGAGAATAAAGCTTCAACCTAAGGTTGGTAATGGAACCTGGCTAAGGTCACCCATCCTGGTAGTGGTAAAACCTTGTGGTAAAACCACAAGGCCTGGCCTCCAGCCCAGGATGTTTGTTTGTTTGTTTCTTCCACTGTATTGATGAGAAAGCTGATATAGAAATGGAGACTGGCTCTCCTCAAAACAAATCAAACCAGTTAATCCTAAAGGAAATCAGTCCTGAATATTCATCGGAAGGACTGATGCTGAAGCTGTAACTCCAATACTTTGGCCACCTGATGTGAAGAACTGACTCACTGGAAAAGACCCTGATGCTGGGAAAGATTGAAGGCAGGAGGAAAAGGGACAACAGAGGATGAGAAGCTTGGATGGCATCATTGACTTGATGGACATGAGTCTGAGCAATCTCTGGGAGTTGGTGATGGACATGCCTGGCCTGCTATAGTCCATTGGGGTCTCAAAGAGTCAAACATGACTGAGTGACTGAACTGAACTGATCACAACTGCACAGCTGGTGACAGAGAATTAATTTAGAGGCTTTAATAGGATATTTGGAAATGGTTCTGGCATTGGCAATCTGTATGGCAATCCAGAGTAAGCTTGTTGGACAAAACTTTTGAATTTGGGGATTTATATGTGCCAGGGATCTCAGCTGCTAGAATTTCTGACTGAGACTACAAGTTTGGCCACAAGCTCCTTGTCCTAACAGGGTTGCCAGAGGAGACTGTAAGAGGGACAGCCCTCTCTTGAAGCCATGAGTGTTTTGATTAAGGCTTGCATTCCTTTTAGCATTGATTACCTCCAGGAGAAAAAAGGAAGGAAACAGGGGAGTGGAGAGGAAGAAGGGAAAACTAGGTTACTAAATGGAATAGTAGATGAAGAGTATTTACTAAGATGCAAATAATAAATACACATTTCCCCTACTATCTGAAAGGAGAGAATTCCTAAGAAATCATTCATAAAGCAGAAATGACATAAAGCAAAGAAGCACTTTTCTTCATGAAAGAGAAAATTCCTTTCGAATAGCAAAAACAGGTACTGATGAAGGTCTTTCATAAAAGCAAAGTGGCATAAATTGAACTTTCAAAAAGCAAGAGATCCCTGAATAAGGTTCTTTTTTTGACAGTAGTCTCTTAAGAGAAGTGACTCATCATATGATGTCCTCATCACAATTGCATTGTTGGTAACAGAGAATAAATTTAGGAGCAAGGAGTAGGGACAACTAAAAACAAGGATTCTAGAGCTAAAACCTTCCTTATAGAGCTTACACAGAGCAGGTTACTTTGCATGCTGCTCTCCTACACAGATGCATACATATTCCCCCTTTACATAGCTGAAACTTAAAACAGTAAGGAAATCATGAAAAGGAAGTATGCATTATAAGGTATATATGAAAAAGAGGATTGCTATCTTATATCCTACTTCATGAAATACTAAGAAAAATGACAACAATAATTAGTATTAACTAGGTATCAGGAACTCTGACATACATCAACCCAGTGATGGGACATCACCTTAATTCCTTGATTTCTCCTAAGTGAACACAATGGGAAGTGGTGTAAAGCAAGCATTTACAAACATTTTAGGGGTCACCATGAGGAAAGATTATATCAAAATAAAGTCAGTCTCCACCATTTGAGGATTCCGCATCTATGAGTTCACTTACTTGATAAAAATATTTTGTAATTCCAAAATCAATACTCACAGTGGTTATTCATGAACATGAGCAGAGTGGAAAAGTATTTAAGTTACTCAACATGCACAGTCTCGGCTGAGGTGAGAACAAGGCAACACTCTGCCTTCTTGTTTCAGCTCATACTGTAAATGAGAGTTCTCTTTGCAGTCCATTTAGTGCCATTTTCCCCACATTTTTGTGCTTTTCTGCTGATGGTTTCACTGTTTAAAATGCCCCCCATGCATAAGAAAAGTTATGACCAACCTAGATAGTATATTCAAAAGCACAGACATTACTTCGCTGACTGAGGTCCGTCTAGTCAAGGCTATGGTTTTTCCAGTGGTCATGTATGGATGTGAGAGTTGGACTGTGAAGAAGGCCGAGCGCCGAAGAATGGATGCTTTTGAACTGTGGTGTTGGAGAAGACTTTTGAGAGTCCCTTGAACTGCAAGGCGATCCAATCAGTCCATTCTGAAGGAGATCAGCCCTGGGATTTCTTTGGAAGGACTTATGCTAAAGCTGAAACTCCAATACTTTGGCCACCTCATGAGAAGAGTTGACTCATTGGAAAGACTCTGATGCTGGGAGGGATTGGGGGCAGGAGGAGAAGGGGATGACTGAGGATGAGATGGCTGGATGGCATCACGGACTCGATGGACGTAAATCTGAGTGAACTCTGAGAGATGGTGATGAACAGGGAGGCCTGGCATGGTGCGATTCATGGGGTCGCAAAGAGTCGGACACGACTGAGCGACTGAACTGAACTGAACTGAACTGATGCATAGTGTTGAATCGTTGTCTAGTGTTCCTAAGTGCAAGAGACTATGTGCCTCATAGAGACAATATGTGTATAGATAAATGACTTCCAATCACAATTTATAGTGCCACTGGCCAAGAGTTCAATGTTAATGAAGCAACAATATGTTAAAAGATGTCTTTATATAGAAACACACATGAGACAAGTTTATATACTGACAGTGATGAAAATGTTTGACCAGAGGCTCACAGGAACCTAACCTTGTATTTTACCTTGTACTAATCTTGCAGGAACCATGAATAGCTCAGAATTCGTTAATACAGGGTTCACACAAGACTAAGACCAAATCAACTATGTAATACAAAGAACTTAAGAGTAGATATTAAACAATCCAATTATTAAAAGTATCTCCAACATACCTACCATTGGGAATGTCTGTGTGACTGTCTTTTCCCTTTGGCTGTTAACCACCAGCTACTTTCCCAGGCTGCCTCTCTCCAGCCTCTTGTCATATTACTCTGCTCGCACCCCATTCCCTATTCTGGGACCAGCTATTCTTCTGGAGATCTCTTTGGAAGCCCAGCTTGGGAGGCAGAATAGCTTGTTTCTTTCTGCCTAACTTGGACCTCACACCACTCTCTAAGGGCTCTTTTTACAAGATGGTTCATTAATGCATTGCCCAAGACAAAAACAGATATCCTCCTGACAAATTCTTCTGTCAAGTTTGAAATTAATCTTTCCCCAACCCCAAACATACATATATTTGTGTATATTTTCTGACACATATTTGATGACCCAGTTGATGGTACTGAGAGCACAACTGTACCTGGCGTTTAGCTTGGAAATAAACCTTCAAGAAACACTCTGGGCCACCTTTGTATTCATACTTTTGCCAATGAGAAGAGAAAGGCAGTGCTTGTGGTAAGAACCAGAGTCCTAATTTTTCACATCAACACCTATTTTCAAAGGAGGCAGTTGGGGGTGATTTAGACAAGCTTCTCAAATTTTGCCCTGGGAAAACCAGGGAGGAGCTGATTGGATAATTTTTTGTTTTTCTGAACTAGTCTTGTCACTTAAGAAAAAGTTGA
The DNA here is from genome assembly GCA_006408675.1 of Madoqua kirkii. Classification (NCBI taxonomy): domain Eukaryota; kingdom Metazoa; phylum Chordata; class Mammalia; order Artiodactyla; family Bovidae; genus Madoqua; species Madoqua kirkii. Next base: position 2,428 of record SJYC01030504.1, on the reverse strand, counting down.
CAGTCCCCTATCAGGGCCCCTTTATGTCATCACCAAATCACTCCTGCCTCCATAAGAAAAACTTAAGCAGGAGTCAAATCTGCTGTACAGACATGACCTCACAGGGTCTCAGATATAGGGCCTCATTTTATGTTAAATGATATTTTTTTCCTTTTTTGTCTTGCCACATGAGAAATCTGCTTTTCGAATGCATGGGAGAGGACTGTCTGCTACTTCTTATTAGTATAACTTCTAAGAGACCTGAGAAAACATGATTACAGCCATTGTTCAAACAAAGAAAAACATCAGATCTAAAAACAGTAAATGCAATGATTTAGACCATGTTAACTGTAAAAAGGGTCAAAAGAAGGTGAGGAGAATTGATCAGTAAGCTGGCTGCAAAACATTTTTAAATGAAAATATGTCTGTGTGTGTGTATGCATATATAGCCAATGGCTTCCTGTTTTCTTTTTTTTTTTCAATTGAGCATTTCTCTGCCTTTGTTTCTGTACCTTATGGAATGTCCCCAACTATTTTTTCTCAGTTATGAAGGGAAAAAGTTTGGGATTGGTTAAGATCAATGTGTAAAACAGGATTATTGTAGATGATAAATCAGAAGTCTCAGTTTTTCTGACACTTTGCAGTAATCTTTCTTGGGAAGAAAGTAACACATTTTTCTACTACTTGTTTATCTGCTTTTACTTTGAAAATAAATTTTTTGACATTTAAGAATTGCAAAAAATTCCTATGGGAAGAATCAAACTAGAAATAGATTGTGCTGGACTTGTAAATCAGTAGACACTGTGAAAGATAGTGTAATACGATACATACGGGTTTGCTAATTGGCCTGGGAGTTCATGAGGGAGAGGAGTTGATAGCTCTGAAGTGATTTGGGAGGGAATAACATGTCAGCATTAGAATAAAATGAAAAAATGAAATCAGCACAAAGTGATTCTGGAGTTCATCTGCTGTGAATATACTTAAATGGGATGCTATTTTTGGCAACAGTTGCTATTATTTTACTCTAATAAATATTTATGAATTGTTTCAAAATTCTTTATCAACTGACTGTAGTGAGTGCACAGTGTGAGTATTTAGTTTTGGCATATTTATGTATAAGAGTGTGTCGGAGGAGGTGAATATGATAAGAAATAACAGCAATGTGTCTTCATTCAAAATAAATGCCCTAGATTCTGGCCAAATTTTAAAATAAATTCTAATATTTTTAAAGTAGGCTAGAAATGAAGTTCTAGCTCAAAATGGTATTGGCTAGTAGCTCTGTGTTTAATAGTGTCCAACTTCTCAATGAATTAATAGGAATACCAAAAAAGTGATGAAATGTGAAATGATATTGCATTTTATACCACCACTGATTTCCGAGACTTCTGAAAGTCTCTCTGTACCACCCAGAAAATAGGTCATAAGTCTTTCCTTCAATGACTGAATACATCTGCCTATAAATCTCTCTGCTCTGTTTCACATCTCCGTGCGGCCAAAGAGCAAAAGCCAGATATCAGTTGGGTAGAAATATAAATAGGAAGCTTTCGTTTGAGCATTGTACATGGGATAGGTAACCACCATGAGAAACTATTATAGATATAGATATGTGCAGATGAACATTGGTAGACATGGAAATGATGCTTGCCCCCGCATTCCATCATTACTATAGGTGGACACCAGACATAGGGGAAGATAGCATCTGAATGAAAAAAAGACAGTAGTAGTTAAGCTAGGAATTAGATTGGAAGCTATGCACACCAACTAGCCTGCAGCTGTAGATCTGAAAAGGGATATTAGACCATTACATAAGCACAGTAAGAGCAGGTCCAAGGTTAATTCATATACCCAGTGTCTAGAAAGAGTTCATCTTCCTCACAATTAATTCATTAAACAAATGTCCACTGAACCTCTACTGTATGCCAGGCCCTGTTCTAGACAGTGACCGGGTAAGAAAAGAAAAGTACTGCAAAACTGAGGGAAAATAATAATGTAATAAAGATTCAGAACAAAAGCATAAACCTAGGAAATGTCCAATGTAAGATTCAGAATAAAGTTTCAGAAAACTAATTGGCATGTACAGAAGAGAACAACAGGAAATAACCTTAATAAATATAAGCAAATGTATTTTTAAAAATCTAAATTCAAGAGAATAAAATGAGACAAGAGGTAACAAAATAAAAAGGTATTACAAACTGCAGAGAAATAATTTTAAAAAACAAAACTTGAAAGTCAATAGAAATATAGAATAAGATGTGTATAAGAGACAGCTGTATTGATGAGAAAGCTGATATAGAAATGGAGACTGGCTCTCCTCAAAACAAATCAAACCAGTTAATCCTAAAGGAAATCAGTCCTGAATATTCATCGGAAGGACTGATGCTGAAGCTGTAACTCCAATACTTTGGCCACCTGATGTGAAGAACTGACTCACTGGAAAAGACCCTGATGC
>SJYC01030501.1:0-68808 GCA_006408675.1 Madoqua kirkii | reverse complement strand
CTCTATTGTATCTATGTTTTCCATTTTATTAATTTCTGTTATTATATGTTTTTCCTTCTACTTCATTTGAGTTTATTTTGCTGATCTTTTTCTAACTTCTTCAAACAGATGTTGGTTTAGGTCAAACTGCTTTATAATCCACCTTGAAAATTATGAGATAATCTCCAAAGGGAGTCAGTTACAATTCATCTATCTGAGGACTGAAAAACATGCCAATTGGTCAACTCAAGTTAAAGTGTTCATCAAATTCATTTGCGTCATTTTATTGGATTCCACATATAAGTGATATCATATGTTTGTCTTTCTCTGTCAAGAATTTTATTTTTTCCCAAAGTTCTATTTTTCTAAGAAAGAAGTGTAAAATAAATGATACAAGAGACTAAAAGTAAATTATCCTTTATCATAGTCTGAAAAAAATTTTAATCAGAAAAACATATTGGAAAAAGTAACAAGGACAGAAAAACATATCTCACAGGAAACATCACTTGAAAAGCTCATTATTTCCAAGTAAGAAACAGAATTCACCCTTTTTTATTAGCACAATGAGATATAACAGTGAGTCTAATACAGTGGCTATAAAGAGCAAACATTCTCTCCATCTCCCCATGAACATGAAATTGAGATGATTTTCAGGCTCATTTGCAAATTTATGGAGACAGGCCATCCATAGCTTAATGGAAGCTCCATTTTCTATCAGCAGACCAGAGAGTCAAGTGGAAAATTCCCCACCTAGGGTGTTCTTAATCATTTTCTAAGCAAATGATAAGAATGAAAGGAATCATGAAAAGCAGATGAGACCATCTTCCCCAAGCAGACTGAGTCATTTCCCTTGACTCCTGAGAAATTTCCAGAGGTGCCTAAACATTGTTAAGTTCCTCCATGTCTTAAGGACTTCCCTGGTGGCTCAGATGGTAAATTGTCTGTCTACAATGCGAGAGACCTGGGTTCGATCCCTGGGTTGGGAAGATTCCCTGGAGAAGAAGGAAATGGCAACCCACTCCAGTACTCTTGCCTTGAAAATCCTATGGACGGAGGAGCGGGTCACAAAGAGTCGGGCACGACTGAGTGACTTCACTTTCTTTCTTTCTTTCTTTCACTTTCCATGTCTTGAAAGCAATGAGAAAAAAGCACAGTTCATTTCACATTGGACAACTGCCCAACAACCACATCTGAAAGAAAAAAAAGTACCTGCTACTATCAGAAAAACTGAGAGCTTGTAAGTTTGATCACATCCATAGCTTGTTACTCAGCTTTGCAAAAGTTCAATTTCTTCTCTCCTGGAAGGTGTTCAAGAAGAAAAACATTCCTGTGCAAATAAATAATTTCTGCCTAAAGAATGGTATTTAATTGAGAGCAAGGGCAGGATATTAGAAATCCTGTTTATAACTTTTTTACCAAGTTACACCATTAGTGTATTAGATAATTTCACTAGTTGCTGTAACAGACAATTCCCCAAATTTTAGTAGCCTAGCACTATAGTCCTCACCCATGTCACGGTCCAATTGAGTGTCCGGCCTTTAATGTGTTACTTTAGGGAAATCAGTTTTTTCATCATTTGGGCTTCTAGCTTCTAGAAGTTCCTGAGTCCTCCACAGCATCCTTTGTGTTTGACTAATAAGTGAGAGAAGAGGATTGTGCTAGGCTTAGAATGGCACACAGCATTCATGCCCACATACCCTGGCTTGTCAGATACTTTGAATCTAACATGAGTTTGATAAATGCAGTCAAAGAAACATGACAGATGAGCTTGTAGGCACTGTGCTATAGCGAGAAAGCATATCACTCAAGCACTCTGGCACTCACTTTATAACAAACTGGTAGAACAAAAGGATCTCTAAGTTCACTCAGTTCTGGCATGCTGTAATTTCAATAAGAGAATATCTCTAGTTTGGGTACACAGATATGGTTACACATAAGAGAATACTACTCTGCTCTTATCTGAGACTTTTCTTCAATTTTTTGATATGGCATTTGTCTTTAGTGCATTCAGTGATGTCCAAAAATCAGGGAATGCATGTGATAAAGCCAACTGAGCTATCAACAGTAAATCGGGGCCCTTCTAACCCTAATATTCTATGATCCATTGCATCACGCTCCTCGTTTAGCAAAGAAGTTGTCCAAGAATTCTCAGGATTGAAAAAACCACAAAAGTGTTTTTCCATGGCTTCTGTAACAGTACATTTGTACAAGCTGAGCTCCATGGTTATTGCTATAGTGTAAGAGAAATTAAGAGGCTAATGTTAGGGGACTTAATGTGTGTATGTGTATGTGTGTTTTCTGAAGATCTCCAAACCCTGATTATCTCCATGGATGAGAAACACTGCTGATATAAGCATAAATTAATAATCTGTCATTAATGTGTATCTGAGTATTACTATCAAGATTTGAGTTAGCATTTAAATCAGTAATAAATTTGAAATAAACTGGTTAACTACCAAATAAATCACTCTAATACCATTTCCCCTGGTGTCTTATTTTCTTTGTTTTATTTTACATTATTAAGATAAGAGATATAGGATATCCATTCTGGTGATTATTTTCCACTTTATCATAATAATTAGTCTAGCTCTGATGTTTACATGTTCTAAAAGTTAATCTGAGAAAAAGTTCGAACCTGGGTCTCCCACATTGCAGACAGACTCTTTATCATCTGAACCACCAGGGAAGTCCTTAGATAAGATACCACTTTTAAATCTAGGACCTTGCAACAAGAACACATTAGGTGTATTTGTTAACTAAGATCAGATGTAGAGTTTTCACAGCCAGCACTGAACCTATCAGAAAAAAGAATTTTTATATATTAATATTTTATTAAGTGGGTTAATAAAGGAGAATTTGCAAAGATAATTGCTAACATATTTTTAATTCCTTTTTCATTGTCCTATTTTATAATTTGGCCTTAAAAAAACAACTCTTTTTATAATATTTGTTGTTCCTACACCTAATGTATTTCAACTGAGATTTGCATGACAATTTTCTTTAGAAGGTTGTCCATATTTCATCAAATTCTATGCATGCATTGTGAGTATTCCAATAGATTAACAGCTGACTACTGCTATCACCTTGAACCAGAGTTGGGCAGTTTGATCATATAAGGTAACTAAAGCATCCTGGTGTAATTTGATGGGTTATTCAAAATTTTGCTTTGTTTAAAATGTTTATATAATATATACATCTGATTATAGCCAGCTGAGCCTTCATGGCTCAGCAGTAAAAGAATCTGTCTGCAATGTAAGAGATTCAGGAGACTCCAGTTCGATTCCTGGATTGGGAAGATCTCCTGGAGAAGGGTATGGCAACCCACTCCAGTATTCTTGCCTGGAGAATCCCACGGACAGAGGAGCCTGGTCGGCTACAGTCCATGGTGTCACAAAGAGTCAGACACAACTAAAGTGACTAAACACACACACATAGTCAGCTGAAAGTCAATAATAATATTCAGTTGAAATTCTGAAGTCAATCAACACATGCCACAAACCAGTCAATCCTAGAGGAAATCAATCCTGAATATTCACTGGAAGGACTGATGCTGAAGATGAAGCTCCAATACTTTGGCCACCTGATGCAAAAAGTCGACCGATAAGAAAAGACCCTGATGCTGGGAAAGAATGAAGGCAAGGGGAGAAGGGGATGATAGAGGACGAGATGGTTGGGTCATCACTAACTCAATGGATATGAGTTTGAGCAAGCTCTAGGAGATGGTGAAAGACAGGGAAGCCTGGCATGCTGCAGTCCATGGGGTCTCAAAGAGTAGGACATGACTGAGCGACTGAACAACAATAACATAATATATCATGACTAAGTTACCACTGTCCTAATAGTGTAAGGATAATTTTATCAAATGAATAACAAATGAATAATTGTTAAACACTAATAATTCAAAGGCTAAAGGCAAATGATTATATCTATAAAAGCCAAAAAGAATTTTGTTAAAAGACAACAGAACTTCTGTTAACAAAAACTCTTTAAAAACTATAAATAAAAAGATATTTCCTTAACATAGTAAAGAATAGGGGTTTTTTGATAGACAGTCAACATCAAATTAATAGTGCAACACTGGAATGTTGGCATTAAAGTCAAAAACAAGGATTTCCACTATCATCACTATTACTCAATGTCTGATGACTTTCCTAAAGAAATAAGACAATCAAAAATAATTAGATTTAAATACTAGAAATAAATAGAAAAATATCAAGTAGGAGAATACAAACCAAATAAATGCCATCTCCTTTCCACCATTTGTTTCTGGTATTAGAACTACCTCTTTGGATTAATGGTTTGTAAGTCACAGGTCTAACCCCTAGACTCTAAAGACTTTGTATTTGGGACATTTTTAAATGTTTTATTTTAAATATTTAAAGCCCTAAGTATTGGAGTCAGAAAACAGAGAGATAAGAAACTTGGATCTGAATGGCTCAGCATGGTTACTTTGGAACCCACATTAGTATTAAGGAATGTGCTACGGAAATGGTGTTTTGTGGCTAAATAAGTAGGTGAATTCTACATAAAACAGGACTTCTCGGAACCTACAAATGTAGCTCAGTGTTTTGAACACCCAAAAGGGAGTGTAGCGTACAGTGTGCAGTATCTCCCCACAGAGACCTCCCTATTTCTCTTCTTCTGAGAAATGTCTCGAGGAACCAGTGTTCCATGAAACATTTTTAGAAACCCTCTTCAAGGTTTATGCTCTCATTTCACAGATGAGAAAGCTGATGCCCAGAGGAAGGAAGTGACTTGCTAAAGGCTATTCAGTGATACCATGGCCAGCAGGGGCTAAATGCCATGTTGCCTCATCTCAGTTTCATGACCACTCTTACCGCCTGATACCTCTCTGAGATCCTTCTGTAGCGGCTTTTTCCCACTACCCCACTCAGTATAATTAGGTTCTGTATTAGTTTGCTAGGGCTGCCATAATAAAACACCACAGGCTGGATGGTTTAAACAGCAGAGGTCTGTTTTCTCGCAGCTCTGGAGGCTAGAGACCAAAATCAAGGTGTCAGCAGCTCTGGTTGCTCCTGCAGCCTCTCTCCCTGCCTGACAGACGGCTGTTACCTCCCTGTCTCTTCATATGGCCTCTCCTCTGTGTGTGTACACGTCTGTGACCAATCTCCTCTTCCTATAAGAACACTAGTCATATTGGATTAGTAATATGACCATATTTCACTTTAACTACCTCTTTAATGACCCAGTCTCCAAATGCAGTCACATCTGAGTACTGAGTTCAAACTTCAACATACAAATTTTGAGAGAACACAAATATCCCCAAAGAGGTTTCATTTCTGTGTCTTAAGTGCCCTATGCTTCTCTGAATTATAGCATGTATCTCACTGAGGTCCATAAAAACGTAATATATGTCTTACCTACTAATCTGTAGATGATTTGAGAACAGGAACTGTGTTTGCATTACTATCAAATAGCACAGCTCCTAGAATACTTTGGATGCTCAGTGAATGATTACGGAGTATGTGAATTATGAAGTCAGAAGCCTGACTCCAAGCCTGTGCTCTTTGAGCTACCAGCAGTATGATCACCGAGACAAACAGAGATACTAAGTCCTCCTGTAGTTTGGGTGAGAATTCAATAAAATATGTACCTGGCAAAATGCCTAGCAATGAAAGGAGCTCCATAATTGTTAATTGAATTTGAGGTTGTATCTTCTTCCCAGATATCTATAAAACACTAATTAATAATTGTGATTATAAATGCTTAGTAATTAAACTGCTCTTATAAAAACAATTAATAATGAGGCATGCTAATCTAGACCATACAGATATATAAAGGATTTGTCATCAACAACAATATTCCACAAATTTTATTTCACAAGTTGAAGCCAATTTCAAATCTAGGTAATTAAAAGCCTTTTAAGCAAAGGCTCTGTTTCCTCCTGGCCTGCCATGGTGGACACTATGTGACACCTTCCTGGGCAAAATAATAAACAAAATAATGCCTTCTAGAGGAATGGAATGTTGAGTCTGTTGCATTTTTAACAGAACATTCTTGGTCTAGAAGCTACAGTTAGCCAAAACCTTTAAACATTTTGATGTTATTCAATGAAAAGATTCTCCTCTCATTTTAGTTACAGAGACATGATAGGGTGAAGATAGGCTAAGCTCACAACAAGTCTCTAGAGGAACAGAAACCTTTTTGTCCTGTGTATGAATGTATTCATTGGACGGACTGATGCTGATGCTGAAGCTCCAATACTTTGGCCACCTGATATGAAGGGCCGATTCATTAGGAAAGACCTGAGGCTGGGAAAGGTTGAAGGCAGGAAGAGAAGGGGACGACAGAGGATGAGATGCTTGGATGGCATCACTGACTCAATGGACATGAGTTTAGGCAAGCTTCAGGAGTTGGTGATGGACAGGGAAGCTTAGCATACTGAAGTCCATGGGGTTGCAAAGAGTAGAACACAACTAAGTGACTGAACTAAACTGATGAGTATATCTGTTGCCTCAATAATGTTGGGTAACAAACCAACTTAAGCCATTTGTATTTCCTGCTGTGGGGAGTATAACTGACTAATGGCCCATCTGCTGCCCCCCTGTATCCATCCCGAAGACAATAAGGGTATGATTCACACTTCCAATAACTGAACCTAGTGGGCATGATAATATAGACCCACTCCTGCAAAAGATGGGATTCCTTTCACATGGGGTTCCTTTGGCTGAAGAAATTGTGGTCAGGCCAGCCAGAATTTTTCTAGCCCTGTGCTGCAGCCTGAAGCTCTTAACTACTCAATCTTTCCTCCCCTCTGTCTTCCACAGTGGTCAGACCTGTGTCTCAACCTGAAGGCTCTCAGTCTCTCCTCTTTATCTTTCAGTATCATTTAATCCAGTAAATCCTTTGTTTTGTAACTCCAGCTTGGTATCTGCTTCTCAGAAGACTTGAACTAAAATACACCTCAAAGTTAATTCACTGAAAACAATAAGCATTTCATTTTGCTCTTAAGTCTACATACAGTTTGGCTGTGTGGTACTTATGATTATGGCCTGAGTCAAGCTGGGTTGATCTTGCTGGGCTTGATTATGCTTCAGTCAGGTGGTGGGTCAGCTGGGTGTAGAATGATCTAGGATGACCCCAGTGGGGATGCTTCAGCTCTGCTTCATATGATCTCTCAGTCTTCCACTTGTGCACAAAGCATTGTCTCAAGAGATAGAGCATCAGGGCTCAGGCCTCTCCAGATCTGGCTTTGATGCTGATATAAACTCACTTCCACCTCACTCAGTTGGGCAATGCAAATCAAAAGGCCGGCCCAGATTTAAAGGTGGGACAATAGACCCCAACCTTTGATAGGAGGAACACTGCAAAGGGTATGGCTATAGGGAGGGGTAAAGAATTGCAGCCATTCTTGCAATCAACCTGTCATACTTCATTTCCCAATATTATCCCTAAACACATCGCCATGTCTGTGCCAGTAACTGCCTTGGCCGCTGGATAGCTATCCAAGCAGACATGACCAATAAGCGCCTCTGGTCTCTTCACTTGGGCTGAGCTGCCCATCACAGAGGCTCGCGCGCCTAGGCAGAACTCCCAGCTGGTGTGAGCCATGTTAATTGATAAACATAGCCTGTAAAAGCTGCTGCTAGTGGTCCGGTCTTCCAAGTGGGGAACTTGAAAAGGTTTACTCTGAATGCAACGAGAAGTCTTTTTCCCGTCTGTTCCCTGTCACCCTGCATCAGTTTCAGGTCAGGAATGCTAAAAGAAAACAGGGCACATAAGCATTTGAACTCAACCTTACTTTCTGAGGAGCAAACTGACAATTAGGACCAGGACCCGCATCAAAAAAGAGCAACCCAGCATGAAGTCCGTCTAATTAGTCATATGAACGGAGAGCTTCCCCTCTGCTTCCTCTAGAACATACGCTTGTCAATCTCATAAGGGAGGCTTTGTGCCCTGACATGCTATTGAAAGGAGAATGGGTACAGGTAGTTTCACGTTAATACCATGAGCACCCCTCTCCAGGCCACAAACGGTTTCCCTGAACATCACTTTTAGATTTCTTTTTGGCCTCTTGAGCTGTTAATAAATTTTTTAAGTGAGGCTTTTAATTTTGCTGCAAAGATAGACCCAAGCACCCTGGTCTGGTTGAAAACCCCGACCTTTTTAATACCTTGTCTCATGTTAATGGGAAACTGAGCAAGATGAAGAATTCAAGGTGAAGGCTGGACATGGTCTGCTAACCCTGGGAACTGCATTGTTTAGGCTTCTGCACTTTATACTTTTTTTTTCCGTCAAAAAGTTTGTGTGCCACTGAAGGTCACCAGGCCTGTCATCAGAAAAGATTAGAAAAGACATCCACATAGCACCTTGCTCCAGGCATCACAGAAATGGCTAGCCTATTTTGAGAGGTCATTAAGAGCCAGACCTTGAAGAAGACAAGCCCCGACTGGGTATGATATCTTGTTACTGCCTGGATTCTCACAGTGGGATGGCCTGGTTTTCTACTATGCATCTGTATTTTACTCAAGTGTTAGCTTTTTGGGCAAGTCACATCTCTCTCTGCAGGCAGCTCCTGGCCCAAGCACACTGTAACCACATGACTATTAACGTGATTTGAAAGTCATTTATTTTCCTGTTTGGAGTTCATGCCCATATGTGTAAAATATGGCTCTACTGTAGCCACATGCACACAAGCATGCTTTTATTTTTTCCTTTAATTGTTAGGGAAAGATGTGGATCGTGTGTCTAGTAGTATGGGAGGTGGAACCTAAGCACCACTTCCTCTGGCCTCTGCATTTTCCCAACACTCTCTTTTCAATCAAAGAAAGAAACTCTTGCTTCATTAATTCTAACTGGCTTTGTTAGCTGGGTTATGAACTCCTAACTATCTGTCAATCCACTCCAGTATTCTTGCCTGGAGAATTCCATGGACAGAGAAGCCTGGCGGGCTACAGTCCGTGGGGTCACAGAGTCAGACACAGCTGAACCACTAACACACACACACAACCATCCTTCAAAGTCTTCTCTAGGAAGCCTTTCCAGGCAACATTCCCACATCACCTCTTCCATGTCTCTTATACATAGTACTTGCTGTGATCATTTTCCTCTCGTGCAAAATTCACCTGTATGCCTCAGAAGACAGAGCCTCTGTTGAGCCAGCTCTGCAATCCCAACAACTAAAGATCCTCACTTTACCTTTGCCCAAGGAAGAAAGAGGAGGAAATTGCTACACCTAGATAAAACGTAATTATACTACAAAGGAATAGAGATCATATACCTTGAAGCTTTTCCATAGCTCTGCCCAGTATTTTTAGTAAATGGTAGACTGAATAGACCTGCCCAAGTCTGAAAGGTTTCCTCTATTATTTACATCTATATTAGTATGGGACATTTGTTACAAATAATTAAGAAAATTAATTATCTCAGTTGTAAAAAAAAAAAAGTGTTAAAACAAATTCTTCAGACTAAAAGACAGTAATCTCTGATGAAAATATAGAACTTCAGGGAAAGAATGAAAGTGTGGAAGCAACCTAAATGCCCATTTACAGAGGAATGGATAAAGAAGATGGGGTACATACATGTAATAGAATATTACTTAGCTATAAGAAAGAATGAAATAATGCCACTTGCAGGAACATGGATCAGCCTAGAGATGATCATACTGAGTGAAGTAAGTCAGACAAAGACAAATATCACGTGCTATCACTTATATGAGGAATCAAAAAATGGTACAAATGAACTTATTTACAAAACAGAAATCGAGTCACAGATGTGAAAAACAAGTTATGGTTATAAAGGGGGAGGGGTAAATTGGGAGACTGGGATCGACACATACATGCATACTACTATATATAAAATGGATAATAAGGGGCTACTGTAGAGCACAGGGAGCTCTCTCTACTCAGCACTCTATAATGAGAAAGATTATGTAAAAAAAAAAGTGTTAAAACAAATTCTTCAGACTAAAAGACAGTAATCTCTGATGAAAATATAGAACTTCAGGGAAAGAATGAAAGTGTGGAAGCAACCTAAATGCCCATTTACAGAGGAATGGATAAAGAAGATGGGGTACATACATGTAATAGAATATTACTTAGCTATAAGAAAGAATGAAATAATGCCACTTGCAGGAACATGGATCAGCCTAGAGATGATCATACTGAGTGAAGTAAGTCAGACAAAGACAAATATCACGTGCTATCACTTATATGAGGAATCAAAAAATGGTACAAATGAACTTATTTACAAAACAGAAATCGAGTCACAGATGTGAAAAACAAGTTATGGTTATAAAGGGGGAGGGGTAAATTGGGAGACTGGGATCGACACATACATGCATACTACTATATATAAAATGGATAATAAGGGGCTACTGTAGAGCACAGGGAGCTCTCTCTACTCAGCACTCTATAATGAGAAAAGATTCTAAAAAAGAGTGGATATATGTATATGTATAACTGATTCACTTTGCTGTACAGCAGAAACTAACACAGCATTGGAAATCAATTACTCCAGTTAATTTTTTTAAATTGTCAATTAAAAAAAAAAAGAATGAAAGCACTGGGAAAAGCTAGAAATGCATGGGTGAATTTTTAAAATACTGTTTAAGAAAATAACAATAACTGTGCCTGTGGAATTCATAGAATATGTAAAGTAAAACATATGCTAACAATACCATAAAAGATTGGAAGGGGATTGATGGAGTTAAATAGGAAGTGTTTGCATTGTTCAGGAAGACCCACTGCTTGTGGGGAATGAATACTGATCATACACAACATACAATGACATCAAGATGACTTCAGTTATTACACATGGTTGCCTAGGATAAACTGCTGTTTGAAGAAAGGCTTTAAGAGATCAAATAGCTGCCTCATTCGATTATTACAGTATTAATAAAGAAAAACTCATGAAGTGGGCTGGATATTTCTAATAGTGCTGGGAAACTAATGGAAATAAAATGATAAGCTCAGTGATTTAACTCTTAACTCAAGGCATTCCTGAGAATCAGATATGCTATAGCAGCCTCAAAATAGTAAATTTCTTATAGCCTCAGGGCACATGTAGCTAATGACCAGATTTGAACTGAATTGTGCTGGGTTACTGAAAGCTGAATATGTAGCATCAGCAAATCTCTTACATGAAGGTTAAGATCATATTTTCCCTGTTTGAAGTTGCTTCCCAGAGGATACTTTTTCTTTGCAGAACCATTCCCCATTTCTCTCATTACCTCCAGATCTAGAGAAAAGATCAAATCCCAGCACACCTCAAGAGGAGGATTATAAAGTCTGTGTGGGAAGATATATAGCTTATATACCGAACATTTTCAATTGATAACTTATATTAGTTAGAACCTGGGCACCAGTGTGGGTATCAATAATTATTAGACCAATATAGTATAGGTTAATTTATGAATATGGGTACACTTATCCAAACTTCTGAATTTAATATGCTAGCTACCTGGCTGCAAATGACCCTAATATTTTCCTTGTTTGGATAATTGAACCTATAGACTGATGATTTATATTCAATGAGCTCAAGATGCTGGAACTTTTTGTATAAAGTGGAAGAAGGAATCTGAAAGCTTACTAAGATGAATATATCACAGTGAATTTATTATGGACAACCTACCCCTGCATTACTAGGAGGTGTTAGGATATAGTCTACTATGAAATTTTAAAAATGACTGGGGAGGCAAGAATCCAGTGGTAATGGGAGATATTATCACTGAAATAGGCATGCTGATTTCAGTGGGAATGATGGGATTTCAGACGAGTAGTGGCCAAGTGGCAGCAAGGTGGATGCCATCATGATAGCATGGCTGAATGGCAACTGGAGTGTTTAAACACATAAGAATTAATGATGTTGGTTAACTGATCATGGTGCTTCTAGGAAAGAAGTAGACTGCCTGGCGAAATATTACTTGATTTACATCATCAGAAAACTTGTAGGTTTAGTGAGCATAACTCAGATTTGTGTTTGCCATAAAATGAAGTAAAGAAAGACCTTTCATCTAGTTTCCAAACTTAAGCCACCGGGCAGACCCAGAGTCCTTAGTTTTAGCTAAAAGCAGGTCCCATTGCCATAAGTGTACATTGTAAATCTTTCTCCATATCTGCCCCAAAGTGGTGTATGACCACATTTTTTAGCCAGTGCTTTCTTCATTCAGATTTATTTTCTTTCTAATCATCACAATTTTCAACTAAGTAGGTTGTCAAAATACATTATTTCTGATTTATTTATAGTTAGGATACAAAAAAGCATATTAACGTCTATAGGCACCAAAACATTTATGAACTTACAATTTTATGGTACAAGAAAAGGGGCACAGATAAAGAAGACAAATAATCTGAAGAGTTACATACAACATTTCCTGTGATTATTTACTAAAATCTACCAGAAAGTGAAAGGAATTCCATAAAGGCTTTATAACATGAACACGGTCTGACAGTATTTTCTTTAATTACCTGTTCACATCTCACAATGCCCCAGGAAAAGAAAAAAAAGCCATTAATACCAATACTTCAGAAGTTATTAGACATTGGCTTTGAGCCTACATTTCACTGTGATCCATTAGATACACTGGGAGGTTTATGGAGGTCTAAGGTGATAAATGGAGTTTGGGTCCTGGTCAGTCCTAGAATGGGCCTACTTCCCTATCCATGTAGCTCTTTTCTCAGAGAGAACATAGTTGGAAAAGACATACTATGAGAGAATGGGAAAAATATCTTCATTGTCTCCCTGACTTGATGTAAGGGCTACTTTGGCAGGAACCACCAAGTTGAAGACCCTGGAATTATCCCTTTCAATCAAAATAATAAACCAAAAAATACACAGTGCATCTGGAAGAATTGCAGAGGTTCATGGTAGCATCAGAAGACTTGAAAGATTCAGGGGTGATGATTCCTATTCTTATCCAATTTAACCCATCTGTTTTTGGCCTGGGCAAAAGTCAGGTAGAGAATGATTCCATTTGGAGGATGGAAATTAGTGTTAAATTAATAAACTATTGTAATTGGTGTTTCAGATGTATGTATATTTATTGAAAAAATTTAACAGAGCACCTGGTATTTATTAGGTAACTCATGATATGGCAAATACTTTTCTTTCTGTGTCAATTAACAGATGAACTTCACTGGTGGCTCAGCTGGTAAAGAAGCCACTTGCCACTGAAAGAAATACAAGAGCTGCGGGTTCAGTCCCTGGGTAGGGAAGATCCCCTTAAGGAGGAAATGGCACCCTACTCTAGTAATCTTGCCCAGAAAATTCTATGGACAGAGGAGCCTGGTGGGAGGCCACAAAAAGTCAGACACGACTGAGCATACCACACAATCAAAACAGTAGCTTGTAAGAACAGTGGTAAACCTTCACTGTCTCACTTCAGGGCTCTGTCAGCTCTCCCGCTCTTTGTCATAATATCATCCACTGGGTCCCTGATCATTTAACCTTCCAAGACCATCATGCTGGGCCCACCACATTAATAACATCATGGTGACTGGACCGGTAAGCAGTAAGGGCAAGTATCCTAGATGCCTTCAGTCAGATCAGTCAGTTCAGTTGCTCAGTCATGTCCAACTCTTTGCCACCCCATGGACTGCAGCATACCAGGCCTCCCTGTCCATTACCAGCTCATGGAGTTTACTCAAACTCATGTCCATTGAGCTGGTAATACCATCCAACCACGTCATCCTCTAACACCCCCTTCTCCTCCTGCCTTCAATCTTTCCCAGAATCAGGGTCTTTTCAAATGAGTCAACTCTTTGCATCAGGTGGCCAAAGTATTGGAGTTTCAGCTTCAACATCAGTCCTTCCAATGAATATGCAGGACTGATTTCCTTTAGGGTGGACTGGTTGGATCTCCTTGCAGTCTAAGGGACTCTCAAGGGTCTTTTCCAACACCACAGTTCAAAAGCATCAATTATTCGGAGCTCAGGTTTCTTTATAGTCCAACTCTTCACATTCATACATGACCAGTGGAAAAACCATAGCCTTGACTAGATGGACCTTTGTTGGCAAAGTAATGTCTCTGCTTTTTAATATGCTCTCTAGGTTAGTCATAACTTTCCTTCTGAGGAGTAAGTGTCTTTTCATTTCATGGCTACAGTCACCATCTGCAGTGATTTTGGAGCCCAAAAAATGAAGTCCGACACTGTTTCCACTGTTTTCCCATCTATTTCCCATGAAGTGATGGGACCAGATGTCATGATCTTAGTGTTCTGAATGTTGAGCTTTAAGCCAACTTTTTCACTCTCCTCTTTCACTTTCATCAAGAGGCTCTTTCGTTCTTCTTCCCTTTCTGCCATAAGGGTGGTGTCATCTGCATATCTGAGGTTATTGATATTTCTCCCTGCAGTCTTGATTCCAGCTTGTGCTTCCTCCAGCCCAGCGTTTCTCACGATGTACTCTGCATATAAGTTAAATAAGCAGGGTGACAATATACAGCCTTGACATCCTCCTTTTCCTATTTGGAACCAGTCAGTTGTTCCATGTCCAGTTCTAACTGTTGCTTCCTGACTTGCATATAGGTTTCTCAAGAGGCAGGTCAGGTGGACTGGTATTCCCATCTCTTTCAGTATTTTCCACAGTTTGTTATGGTCCACACAGTCAAAGGCTTTGGCATAGTCAATAAAGCAGAAGTAGTAGATGTTTTTCTGGAACTGTCTTGCTTTTTCCATGATCCAGTGGATGTTGGCAATTTGATCTCTGGTTCCTCTGCCTTTTCCAAAACCAGCTTGAACATCTGGAATTTCATGGTTCACGTACTGTCGAAGCCTGGCTTGGAGAATTTTGAGCATTACATTACAAGCATGTGAGATGAGTGCAACTGTGCAGTAGTTTGAGCATTCTTTGGCATTGCCTTTCTTTGGGATTAGAATGAAAACTGACCTTTTCCAGTCCTGTGGCCACTGCTGAGTTTTCCAAATTTGCTGGCATATTGAGTGCAGCACTTTCACAGCATCATCTTTCAGGATTTGAAATAGCTCAACTGGAATTCCATCACTTCCACTAGCTTTGTTCATAATGATGCTTCCTAAGGCCCCTTTGACTTTGCATTCCAGGATGTCTGGCTCCAGGTGAGTGATCACACCATTGTGATTATCTGGGTGGTGAAGATCTTTTTTTTGTATGCCTCAGTAAGATACATATAGTCTAGCAAGCAGAAGGTAATCCCATAAAAAATCATGAACCTGTCACTCAAAAACATTTTTAGATGATCAGGAACACATTGGTGAAAGACAAGTGAAACATTTTCATCAAAATGAAAAATGAATTGATTCTCACTTTGGTGGTACAATGCTTGGCTGGTCTCTTACATTTTGAAGACAATAGACTCCTCATCGAAATTTCCTGCTTCAAGTCTTTTACTGAGTTATCTGTGAGATTGCTAATCAATAGTTTTCAGAGGCTCTTTATATTCTCCAAGGTATGATACAAGTTTCTCTGTGACTCAGATCTTCTGACCTCACAGACATGTTAGTGCCAGAAGTACCTGTTACAAAGAATGATGCTGTGTGGGCTCTGTGGTAAGCCCCAAGAAGAAGATCCTGCACAGACCCCTAAACTCTGGCACCTAGCCCATGTTCCACACTGCTGAACTTTTCCTTTTGAGAATAGCCTCTTAGTTACTACTGGCCCTGAAAGAGATTGAACACTTGATACTATAGAGCCAGTCATTGAACTGCAGTGTTATCTGAGCCAGCAAGCCACAAGTTAGGGTGGACAAGAAAATATCCCATTATCAAGGGGGAATGGCATATGTAAGTTTGCTCTTGAGCAGGCCTGGAAGGCTCAAGTAAAATGCTTGAACAGGTAGTTGACTCTTAGACTATCTGGATGTTTCCTTCAATGCACCACCACTTCCCTCAGCCCAATTCTATGGAACTCATGAGGAGTTCCAACTCCTTGTTGAAGGAAGAAAACACTTGGGCCTGGTTTACAAATAAATATGCATGACAAGCTGGTTCTAACAGGGAATGCTAGCTGCCACACTAAAAGTTATAGTCTAGGGTGGCCTTATAGGCAGAGGAAAAGGGAACTTTCAGTGAAAAAAATCTTCAGGTAGTTCATCGGTTGTCTAGTCTGCCTGGAAGGAGAGAGATCGTAAGGTATGGGTCTACTCTTATTCATAGACAAGATTCATGGCTTAACTTGCCCAGGTGATCAAAGGCCTGGAAAGAATGAGGTTGACTACAAGAAAGTATCATATACTTTCAGGATAATTCAGGCCGCTGAATTACCTAGAATGGCTATAGAGTATGAAGATAATTGAGTCCCACGTGAATACTCTTCAAAGGGCGTCTACCACAGAGAAGATGCTTGATATTCAGGTGGAAAAGATGACCTATTCAGTGGATGAAATTTATCTTCTTTCCTCAGTTACTCCAGTGCTTGCTTGCTCAGTGGACCCATATGCAAAACTGCCAGAGGTCCATGTACCAAACAGCCATGGTGGTACAAGGAGAGAGTAACCATGGATGTAACTTTATCCAGTTGATTTGGATACTCCCTGGATTTATAGTCTCTGCTAGTGTCCCTGCCAGCACCACCACCTGTGGGATTAATTCACCATTACATTTCTAATGAAGGAACTCATTTTATAGTGAGAAAAATCCAGCAATGAAATCACTCTCATAGAACTTACCGATCTCATGATAAAGCCCATCATTCATAAGCACCTGGCCTGATAGTAGAATGGCTTACTGCAGATTTATATAGCACTGAGAGATAAACACCCTGAGAGACTGAGGTACCATATTGGTTTTCTGTTTCTTCAGTTAAAAAACCACCACAAACTCAGTGGCTTAAGCAATGCAATTTTATCATCTTATATTCCTGCAGTACAGGTCCCACTCATGTTAAGTCTTTGGTAGGGCTGCGTTCTTTTCTGTAAGGTCTAGGTAAAATCCAGGAGTCCAGGATTTCCTGGGCTTTTCTCAGCTTTTAGAGTCTATCTGCACCTTGGCTCATGGTTCCCTTCCTCCATCTTCAAAGCAATTAAAGGAGAGTTGAGTCCACGTCATATCCCACTACTCTGACCTTGATTCTATTGTCACATCTGCTCCTCTGTTTCTCTTCTACTTTTAAGCACATTTTGATTACACTAGGCCTATCTGGATAATTCAAGCTACTCTTCCTATTTTAAGATGAACTCTAATTCTACCTGTAACGTTAGTTCTTTTTTGCTTTGTACGCTGACATAGCCACAGATTTCAGAGATTAAGGTACATATGTACATATTCTTGGGGGGTGGGCAGGGGGAGTGTGGCATTATTCTACTTACCTGAGATGCTGTCCTTCAGGATAATATACACTACAGCCAATGTGGTGCTTTCTCTCCAGTAGCCATAATACAGTGGTCTAGATATAAAAGAATGGAAGGAGGAGATATCAAGCAGTGAGCCCTCTACACTTAATGACTCCTTAAAGAGTGTTAGCTTTCTAGCCCCAAGACCTCGGGCTATGATTCTTTAGAAGTTCCTAGGAGATAAATGCTTTCACTAGGAGACAGTGCAATGATTCTACTAAATTTGGCTCTGAATCTGTCTTCTTCATGGCACCGACCCAACAGGAAGATAAAGGGGTACAATGCCAGTTGAGACGCTGGATCTTAATTACAAAGGAGGAATTAGGTTGCTGCTACATAATGGGAGTGTGGAGAACTCTCTAGAACCAAAACTCACTGGGATACCTCTTATTGCCTCTGTATAAGTTTAATGGAAGACTACAACAATTCAATAAAGGTAATAGCACTATGACCACAGAAAATTCAAGAATGAAATTTTGGTTCTTCTCACCAAATGAAAATCTCTAACTGAGATGCAAGCTGGGGACAAAGGGAACATGAAGTGTGCGGTTAAAAAAAGAAAGTGATAAATATCAACATTAACTTGGCCTGATAATGAGTTATAGAAATGAGGACTACAGTAATAATGCATATTTTGTAATTCTGTACATATATAAGACATTATAATTTAATGTAATATGATATGATACAATGAGGAGAGCATGACAACCTGCTCCAGTATTCTTGCCTAGAAAATTCCATGGGCACAAAAGCCTGGCAGGCTACAGTCCATGGGGTCACAAAGAGTTGGACACAACTAAAGCAACTTGCACACATGCATAATATGATATAATATATACAGAAACAATGGTGGTTTCAGACAATAAAGATTCTGCCTGCAATATGCGAGACCCAGGTTCAATCCCTGGGTCAGGAAGATGCCCTGGAGAAGTGCATGGCAACCCACTCTAGTATTCTTGCCTGCAGAATCCCATGGACAGAGGAGCTTGGTGGAGTACAGCCCATGGGATAGCAAAGAGTCAGACACTACTGAAGCAACTTAACAAGCGTGCATACACACAAACAATAATTTCTTTTCCTTCTCCTCCTCTATTGTCTTTATAGAAAATTACTTATAAATTACCAGACCATAGGAGTCACATCTGATCCTAAAAGAGAGAATTGTATCACCTGGTGATTCTATACCTTGAATGGGTAGAAGTGGACTCTGAAATGACTGATAAGACTTTGTGTCTCCTCTTCTAAGGAGAGTGAGAGTCTTTATTTGTGTGAATGATAGAGGCATGTGGTTGATAGTGTCTGGGAAATAAAAATGGGTGGGAATATGGAACAGCTGTTGATTAGCAGAAACAGTGGATTATGCCAGCCATTTGCCTGTTTGCTATCAGATCCATCTTCACACCTTCCCTGCTCTATTTCACAAGGGGGACAACTCTGGCAAACTGTATTTCCAAGGTTCTCTTTCTAAATGGATTCTAGTTAGGCTACCGGTTGCGGGGCTGGTGGGTGATGAAGCCCCGCCAAGGGAGTTGGGCCACAGTGCTTCTCTCTAGCTCTCTGTACTTAGGACAGCATTTCTATCAGTGTAGCTTCTTCTCTATGGTTTCAACTTTGGCCGAGTAGCCCACACTGTTATTCCTGTCCCTGGCACGTGACAGCTCCTAATTTCTCCAGTCACAGGGGCGGTAGCAATTTCTTGTTATTGCAATCCAAGTTTCCTCTCCATTTTCTGCTAGCCTTCTCAATCTCTGCACCTGGATTCCCATCTCAAATTCTCTCTACTGAGCTCCCTGGCATGGACTATTTTCCTGACTAGAGCCTGGCTAAGCCCCTTGCTGTCAGTAAATTCCTCTTCTCCCCGTGCTGCACAATTGTCTCAAGTGTCTGCTATGATTTGTCAAGGGCAGCATCAACGTCAAAACACACTTTATTTGATTAAATTACTATATCTTGACATTTTACCTCTCAAATCCTTATCAGAGCTAAACTGATGAGTAAGGAAATGTGTACCCAACTGGCTTTCTTGGTTAAATTCTCTAGTTAAAAGAATTCATCAGATGCATCTCTGACATTTTCTCTTCCTGTTAAAACCTGTATCAGTTATTTATTGCTGCCTAACAAATTACCCCCAAACTTAACATCTTAAAATAACAGATGTTTATTATTTCAGACTGTGTCCAAGGGCAGGGGATATGGGAGCAGATTGCCTGGGTGATTCTAAGTCAAGATGTCTCATGGAACCACAGTCAAGCTGCTAGGCAAGACTGAATCATCAAGAAACTTGATGTGGGTTGGAGGATCTGCTTCTAACCTTGGTTGTTGGCAGGAGACTTCAGTTCCTAGGCACATGGGACTCTGTATCGGGCTGCTCAGAACATGGCAGCTTGTTCCACACAGAGAGACAGCTCAGAAGGATAGAAAGAGAAACAGGGACAGGAAACCTTCAGCATTCTATAACCTCATCTTGGAAGTGATGCACCATCACTCACACAGACTAATCTTGGAACAATATAGGAGTGGACCACTCAAGGATGTGATGCCAAAAGGTGGATTCATAGGGGGCCGTCATGGAGGCTGCCTACCACAGAACCTGTGATCAGCATAAAGAAAAACCAAGGGAATTCCCTGGCAGTCCAGTGGTTAGGACTCCACACTTTCACTGCCAATAGAGTGCGTCAGGGAAGTAAGATCCCACAAGCCATGCAAAGTAGCCAAAAAAGAACAAACAGATTTTTTTAAAGATTGGTTTCCTTCCTTTCGTGATATTTTATATATAATTTTTACTTTAAGAAAGCTGAGGTTAGGAGAGGAAAGAGGAAAATGGAATATAATTTTATCTCTAGTCAGGTAAAGCTTTTATATCTCAGTAAATCTATTCCAACCTTCCAAAATATCTTTTGCTACAATTCATGATTTTCAAAGGGAAATTTCATATTCTTCTAATTTCAAATGTGCCTCACAAAAGCACCACAATCAACTAATAGAAAAAATAACAAACCATGAAGAATGCAGGGCAGATGTTTTTCTCTACCTTTCATAGATGAAAAACTGAGGTTCACAGCACGCTGGGGTTACTCAGGAGGGGAGAGAATGCAGTTTTCTGACTCCTGGTCTGGCAGGCTCTTTACTATTCTTTGCTGTTTTATCTTTGAAATGTAAACAGATTCCAAATTCATTTGGTTTTTGTTTTAAAACAACACCTTGTGAAGGACCCAAGGTGGTTATTTTTACTGGTGTAAGATCACTAATGTAAAATAAGACTCGTAATTGGTCTTATGGATTCTCTTTCCAAAGCAATAGTTAAAGTGGTTATCTCCCTTTTAAGAGGGCCAGTCTGTGTACTTAGCAAATCCACATAATTTATTCTAAGAGGTCTAAGGGGATTTTCATTTTCAGGTTTCTTTTACTCTGCAGCCTTTTAAGCTAGAAGGTTAATCATTCTGCATTATGGTAGAATCAAGTCAAGAATAGAAAGCTCTCTCTACCCAATTCTGATAAGTTCATTTGTTTTTATTTTTAGTAGGAGAAGGTTGCTTTTCTCTAGCAACATGACTTAGTTAAATAAGTCTAACCATTTAACAACTTTCAAGATAGCGTTCCTAAAAAATATCATTATTCACTTTCACCTACTCAGTTTTTTCTTTTCCTAAGAAATTCCACTAATTTAAATAAAAATAAAATACCCACCAGGATCTAATATGAAGCAAATAAAAATAATAGATTAATAGTTCTGCAACCTGCCCAACACTTCCCCGCAGGCTTTAAATGGAACATTTACTTCTACCCTCCTCTCCATCCCCCCATCTCCTATCAAGCTCCCACAAGCAGCAGACAGTACTGACAGGCCTGGCTTATATGACCAAGTGCACAGATTAATTAGGAAGCTGACTTTGGGTCATTAGCAAGTATAAAAGGAAGAAAACGAACAGTGCTTTTCCACTCATGTGACCACAGTGTCATGAATGCTGCTTGAACAGTGTCTGACACATCACACATCACAACACAGACTCCCCCCTCGATTAAGGGTGAGAGTGTTCCACTCCCAGAGCTGCGCAGTCTCCACCCTTCAGGGCTCTCAGTTGGCTGCTCCAGCTGTCCTCACATTCTGAAAGCCCCAAATCCCATGTCTGGTAAAGATTCTCCGTTATCCCCCTTTTTTCTTAGCTCTAATACAAAAGCTGCATGTTTTTCAATGGTTAAGCTTGAGACGTTTACTAAAGTTGGAAATGAAAAAATGAAGACGATGGCCATCAAGAAAAGGAGAGAATGGAGGGAAGAAAGAAGGAGAAAGTCAACAAAGAAAGGATTCAATGGGGTTTTACTGAAAATTTACCTTGCTGCTACATAAAGAACAGATAAAAACCCAAGCCTTACTCTTTAAACCTATCTGTACATTCACTGGGGCTTCCTAAGTGGTGCAGTGGTAAAGAATCCACCTGCCAGTTCAGGAGATGCAGGAGAAGTGCGTTCAATCCCTGGGTCAGTAAGATCCCCGGAAAAGGAAATGGCAACCTGCTCCAGTATTCTTGCCTGGAAAACTCCATGGACAGAGGACCCTGGCAGGCTACAGTGCATGAGGTCACAAAGAGTTGGACACAACTGAGCATGTACACCCACGTACATTAGCAGATATGGCAGATCATAAACGTATAACTAAAATGGGGAAAATGTGGTGTATGTGCCCGTCAACCAGCAATCATATACCTAAATCACTGTCTCTACAGGAAATCAAGATAGTATAAGCAGCATTCATTCCTCAGAGACTAACCAACAAATAAATAATCTGTGTGCTATAATAAATAAAAATTTTAAAATATAATGTGAATCCTTGGCTGAACAAACGTCACCAAAATCTCACCAGCTCTGAAGTCAACTGTTAGGCTAATCCTGTCCTTGTGAATTTGTTACTGAATTTTCATTAAAGCATCTACATTAATCCTTCTCAAAAAGAATGATAGAGTTAGAATCTGTTTACATAATATGCAGATCCCTAGCCTTCTGAAAAAATGATTTTAATTCAACAAGTGGGTATGGAGTGAGAGAGGAGTTCCTCTCAGCTTTCTGTTATAGGAGGCTTCAAGAAGGATTGAAAAAAATCCTCCAAATGTGGGCCATCTCAGAACTTGCTGAAATGCAGACTGACCCAAACTTGCAGAATCAGAATCTGTATTTTAACAAGATCCCTAAGTGCTCTGTATGCAAATTGAAGCGTGAAAAGTGTCACTCTAGAGTAAGCAGCAGCAAAGGTTTTTAATACAACTGGTAAATATTTTAAGCTTCCTAGGCCATGTGGTCTCTGTCACAGCTACTCAGCTCTGCCATTGGCCTAAGGCAGCCAGTAAAATGGGCCTGCAAAGTATGGCCCATGGGCCAAATCTGACCAACCACTTGTTTGGTGGTTGAATAGCCAAGAATACCACTTTTCCAGGTGGCACTAGTGGTAAAGAACCTGCCTCCTAATGCTGGAGATGTTAAGAGACACAGATTCAATCCCTGGGTCAGGAAGATCCCCTAGAAGAGGGCATGGCAGGCCACTCCAGTATTCTTGCCTGGAGAATCCCATGGACAGAGGAGCCTGGCAGGCTACAGTCCATAGGGTCACAAAAAGTTGGACACAACTGACACAACAGCACAGCACAGCCAAGAATGATCTTTACATTTTAACATGGTTGAAAAATATCAATATAAGAAAAATATTTTGTGATAAGTGACAATTTTATGACTTTCAAATTTCAGTGTCCATAAATATAATTTTTATCAGAACACAGCCACATTGTTTGCTTACATATTGCCTATGGCTGCTATTATTTTACAATGGCAGAGTTGAAATATTGTAACAGAGACCATATGGCCTGCAAGCCTAAATATTTATTATATGGCCCTTTACAGAAAATGTTTGCTAACCCCTACAAACGGGTTATCTGTGGACATTGAAATTTGAGTTTTGTATATAATTTTCATATGTCACAAAATACTATTATTCTTTTGATTTTTTAAAAACTATTTGAAAATGATAAAATTTTTTGTTGTTGTTGGAAAGATGTACAAAACTAGGTAACATCTGAAGCAACCTGGGTTCTCATAAGCTTCCATTGGGAAAACCATATCCAAGTTTCCTGAAAAGCAAAAAAAAACCCAAAAAACAAAAAAAAAACCTTTCTTTAGCAAGGCTTCCCAAGCTCATGTTGGCCAATAGTAACCTCATTTCTCCTTAATGAAGTCACCTCTTTTCTGGTCTCAGTCACATGGTTTGGGAGGACTTCCACTACCCAGAAACTCCCAAACAAACCAATCAGTGAACCCCAATCCTTTGGATCATGATTTGAGGGGTTCAAGGCACATTACCCTAAACCAGGGCCAATGAGATATAAATATCCAGTATTCTTGCCTGGAGAATCCCATGGACAGAGGAGCCTGGCAGGCTACAGTCCATAGGGTCACAAAAAGTTGGACACAACTGACACAACAGCACAGCACAGCCAAGAATGATCTTTACATTTTAACATGGTTGAAAAATATCAATATAAGAAAAAATTTTGTGATAAGTGACAATTTTATGACTTTCAAATTTCAGTGTCCATAAATATAATTTTTATCAGAACACAGCCACATTGTTTGCTTACATATTGCCTATGGCTGCTATTATTTTACAATGGCAGAGTTGAAATATTGTAACAGAGACCATATGGCCTGCAAGCCTAAATATTTATTATATGGCCCTTTACAGAAAATGTTTGCTAACCCCTACAAACGGGTTATCTGTGGACATTGAAATTTGAGTTTTGTATATAATTTTCATATGTCACAAAATACTATTATTCTTTTGATTTTTTAAAAACTATTTGAAAATGATAAAATTTTTTGTTGTTGTTGGAAAGATGTACAAAACTAGGTAACATCTGAAGCAACCTGGGTTCTCATAAGCTTCCATTGGGAAAACCATATCCAAGTTTCCTGAAAAGCAAAAAAAAACCCAAAAAACAAAAAAAAAACCTTTCTTTAGCAAGGCTTCCCAAGCTCATGTTGGCCAATAGTAACCTCATTTCTCCTTAATGAAGTCACCTCTTTTCTGGTCTCAGTCACATGGTTTGGGAGGACTTCCACTACCCAGAAACTCCCAAACAAACCAATCAGTGAACCCCAATCCTTTGGATCATGATTTGAGGGGTTCAAGGCACATTACCCTAAACCAGGGCCAATGAGATATAAATGACATTTTCTGGACTCCTTTGATGACTATTTCCTAATAGGTAGGTACTGAGACGAAAGAACATAGCCACGAGACCAGCAGACAGCTATCTTGTGATCTCAAAACAAAAAAAGAAGCCTTCGAAAATTTACCACCAACACCAAGAAGCAGAAATGAGAAAAAGATTTCCTTTGTGCCTTGAATCACACTTTACCTATTTAAATAGATAGGCTGACAAATTCTTTTTATTGTTAAACTAAGTTGAAGAAATTTGCCACTAGCAGTCCATGGGGTGGCAAAGAGCTGGACAAGACTGAGAGACAGAGACTGAACTGAACAACATAGAATCCTAACCAGTGTACACATATCTCAACCCCTCCCTCTTCCTTAAAATTGTGTTTCATATACTTGCATTTTATCTGGTCATATGTAAATCCCTCTCTTCTACTCCCATGAGCAAATCAATCCTGTAGGCCTGGCAACCTGAAATCCAAACATGACTGCTGTACAACACAATCCAGATGACAAGGAACTGCTCTAGAAGCCAAACCCTGATGCCAAGGGCAGGACTCTGAGCTTTCTTCTGTGCTCATGCCCAGATGAAGCCTTGCTGCAGAATTCAGATTGGGTCCTTTGGACTTCATGAGCATCACCAAAACCTAATATGTGTGAGTCTTGACTGAAAGAGTGTAGCTACATAAATTAGGAAACAATGATAGACAATGAGAAGGCTGTCTTGCCCCTAAGCAGAGTTCCTGTCAGAGAATTTGAAGTCAAGCAACCTGGTTCAAGGATATGACCAGCAGCATAAGTGACTTTGGGTGTGTCACTTTATGATCTAGGCTTCAATTTTCCATTTCCTCATCCACAAGATGGGAGAGGCTGAATTTTATTGACCCTGTTGGCCTTTTCAAACATTCCACAATGTCCTGGTCCCTGCTATGTAGTAATCCAAGCTAAGGACCTCACAGCCCTCTAAGTAACCTGTTTGTAAGTGGTGGGGTGGGCTGGGATGGGGGGTGTAATTGCTGGTGGTTCTTTTTCTTTTCAACTTGTGCAGTCAGTCATGCTTTTTCTAGTATTTACCCTTGACAGAAACAACAGACGTATCAGAATAAGAGGCCACCCTTTCCTGTTAAAGGTGTGGTGGGAAATTATGAAAGTTGTAAGTTTCAGTGTGGGACATCTTGATTAATCACAGATGGCGTCTCAGAAGTGCTGGGAATTTCTTGTTTCTCACTGGCTCTGGTCAAATACAGAGCTGAATGTGGTCAATAGGAAGACTGTAATGCCATGAAAGACTGGAATTCAGGAGTCTCTTGGGGTGCTCTGTGAGGCAACAGGGGATCTGAGTCTAGTCACTCTGAGTAGAAGAAAGAAATACACTTATTCTTAGGTGCTTTGGATTCAGGTAGACTTTGAGCCACACAGTGAAAAACCACTGTCCCCAAAAAGTATTTTTTTCAGAATTTTTCAAGAATAGCCATTTATAATAACATCATTTTAAAAAAAATACTTCCTAATTATGTGACCCATTGGGCCATCACAAAAGCCCTGTGATGTAGAAAATATTTCCTATCAAATAAAATCTATGAAATGTATTTTATAATGAAATAATGTATATAAAAGCACTTACCACAGACTTTGATATACATTAGGTCTAGGTAAATGTTAGTTAGGGCTTTCCTGGTGGCTCAGACAGTAAAGAATCCGCCTTGCAATTCGGGATACCTGGGTTCGATCCCTGGGCTGTGAAGATCCCCTGGAGAAGGGAACAGTTTCCTACTCCAGTATTCTGGCCTGGAAAATTCCATGGACAAAGGAGCCTGGCAAGCTACAGACCATGGGGTCACAAAGAGTGGGACACAACTGAGCAACTTTCACACACACAGAAATGTTACTTATACACTATAACTAGCAGTGATATAAGAAGCATTCAATCATCTTCCAGAAGAATGTACTGTGGCACAAAGGACAAGTGACTGACAAGAAGTCATCCTGACTAGTAAAGGCCTTCAGAATCCTGCCACGAATGGTAGCTTCTATTCCTAGGTGCCTCCTTAGAAGCACAAAACTTTCTGAGGTATTTTGTTTGCTTGAGTTCTTCCAGATACATTGGTTTTAAAGTGTTTTTGGAGTTGCAAAAAAGAAGGGGCTATAAGTGCTGGGAGATGGGGGCACAAGAGAAAGGAAAGTAAGAACTTAAACCTATAGTCCACCAACATTAGCTGTGTGATTTATAGTAAGTTAAATAACTTCTCTGTGCCTTTGTCCATGAAATTCTACCATCTCTTCATCTGTAAAGCGGGGAAAATGAGATAATACAGGTAAAGTGCTTAGGGTATTGCCAAGCACATATAAGCACTTGAAATAATCATTATATGGGCTGTTTACTTCATGTCAGATGAAGAAGTCAGTTCAAAAGCACCTCTGGGATTTTGGGGAGACCGATGAGGTGAGACCAGTGCTCAATGAAGCTGAACACAGTCCTTAAGTATTGGGCTCTGTGCCCAGCACATCACACTTAAGAATATCCACAAACATTCACTACTTAGAAGATCACTTTAATAATTAGTCTTGCTTTGTTAATTGTATTTTACTGATTAGAAACTACTGCCGAGAATACTGGGGTTGCTGAGAGTGCTAATTTTTTAGCAGCCATCTGAAAATAACAGTGACTGATTGTGCTGTTGGGACTTTTACCTTTAAATGGATCACGTCAATAGGGCATTGTGATGGGAATACAAAGAGGCTAGAAGACACAGTTGTATGATTCTCTTTCCTGGCATTTCCAGACTGGACATTCAGCCCTAAACCTGACACCCCAACCCCAACATGAATATTCCTTAACATCAGGAGACAGTTGCTTCCTTGTAGGAAGATTAAAAACAAACCTAAAGAACGTGGTTTGTAAAAACACTTTGCTAATAACTAATAATCTATGCTTACGGAGACCCTACTCTGTGCTCAGCAATCTGCATGTATTAAGTCAGTCGTGTCCAACCTTTTGCGACCCCACAGACTGTAGCCAGCCAGGCTCCTCTGTCCATAGGATTCTCCAGGTGAGAATACTTGAGCAGCCATTCCCATCTCCAGAGGATCTTTCCCACCCAGGGATCAAATCAGGGTCTCCTGCATTGCAGGTGGGTTCTTTACCATCTGTGCCATCAGGGAAGCCCCATGCATCATCTTATTTACTGTGCCCAACAGTCTAATAATGAAGGTGGTAGTATTCCATCCATTTTACAGCTAAGGTAAAGAGGCACTAAGAGACGTGAAGTCCCCAAAGTCACACGCAGAGCAAGTGACAGAGGAGAAATTTGATCCCAGCAAGTCATGAATAAATCCAGCAAGTCCTTAAGTAATCTTTGGACTTCTTTGGTCCCTCTACGCTTTTTTTTTAATTAAAAGGGTGGGGGTGGGGTGGGGAATGCTTTTTAAAAACACACACATACATATAATTCTAGTGTAATAATAGTATTAACACCATTTGTGGTCTGAACCTTCTTAGTTTATCTTAGATGTATCATCTGAGTTTATCTTCAAGAGGACCTTGAGTTAAGTATCTAAGCAGATCCATTTTACAGATGAAAAACTGAGTCTCAAAAAAGTTAAGTGGTTTGCTCCAACGCCAAAGAGCTAGTAAAGGTCGAGTTGGGAGGTAGGAAATAAAAGTCTAATAAACTGTCAGCTTGAGAAGAACTGGTTTGAGACAGCGCTAGCCGCCACCAGACCCCGCGGCTCGGCCTTTCTCAAAGCGCCCCAGAAGCGCCGCAGCTGCGTTGGGACAGACGGCCGTCTGGGGACCCAGCCCCCACCCTGCCCTAGGCTAATGGGGGTAAAGCTCGGCCGGCGCCATCCTGCAAGCCCAGTCTGATAATAGCCCTGATTAAATAGCGGGGCAGCCAAGGGAAGGCCCCCGCCGCCGCCAGCGCCGCCGTCACCGCGCCGACGAGGCAGGGACTGGCAGTGGCGGGCTCTAACTCGAAAGTCTGCGTCCCGGCAGCAGGGACTGCGGCGGTTGGAGCTGAGGCTACTCTCTTGGGCCTCGGGTCCTGGGTGGGAGCCGCGTGTGTGGGAGGGTGGCCCGAGGACCGCTAGCAGAGAGGCGGGTTAAGGTCTGCTTCTCCACCGTTCGGTCGTTCGCAGGGACGCCCCACGGCGTCGTTTTAGGAAGCGTCTTTAGGAATGTGAATCCACCTCTAGCGTCACCAAGTGATGAAACTTGGTGGAGTCGGGCGTACAGTGCGGTTGTCCCCTTCACTCTGGTCTGTCATGGTCTCTCCAACGTGGAGGTCTGGTCCTATGACAGCCGCAAAGGAGAGGGTGGGTTGGAGGGAGAGAACCAGCGGATCCGCGAGGCGACAGTGAGCCTTGCAAGCCCGAGGGCTCGGTGAGTCTGCGCCTCTCTGCTGCGGAGTGTCGGTTTCCTGCCATCGCATCTGCATGACTGGGGCCGCGGCTCAGCCGGCGCCGGGCACTGTGCGAGCCTCTGGCTTCGCGCTAGGGAAACTAAGGCTTAGAGCAGTCCAGATAGCCCAGGGTCATTTGACTAGCAAAGGACAAAGCTGCTTCGAATCTCCAACGCTTGCAAGTCTTCCACCCATACTTGCGGGGTGCGCAGAGGCCAGTCAAGTTGTGCACGATCACCAAGGCCGCGCTTGGAGATCCATCCCCCTTGCCGTCTCCCTGAAACCTGTAGATTAATCGGTAATTAACCCCAGAAAAGAAGAAAATAGTGACAAAGCGCCTGGACTCGCGGTCTATGTGCGACAACGAAAGACCTTTACTTGGCCCTCCTTCTTCTTTTATATCTGCCCACATTTGGAGGATCAACGTTCTCGAGCAGGTGGACCAACAACAAAGACAGGCAGATGTTTACGTGTTTCTGGAGCTGCTATTTACAAAGAGATTGAGAAAATTCAGCCCTTTCCTCCAAACTGCCTCTGTTCCAGAAGTGGAAACTAGCCAGGTTATCGATAGCATTCGATGTGGGTTAGAGGCTAAGACTGTGGAGCCGAAAAACTCGGCTCACAGAGTCCAAGATCAACTGCTCTTCCCCGTGAAACCACCTATTCGTGTGCCCAGATCAAGCGAGTTACTTCGCTTTCAGCGTTCGGAGCCTCATTTTATGCAGCTTTAAAATGCACATGATAATGCTAAGCGACTGATATTATTATCAACATTACCTATTTCTTGGAAAGCCTACTGCAGAGACTAACACATATTAGTAGGCAATAGCTCTTTGTAATGCATTGAAAAACTAGCATCCAGGCTTGAAATGTACATAGAACGTCTTCCAATCAGTGAGTTAATGGAAGGAAATGCAGTCCAGAGGCCAACTGTGGACCTTCAAGTCTTTCCAAGGAGGGCATTCACGACAGAGAGGCCAAGTGTCTGAGCATCCCTTAGGGACCTGGCCCCTTCCTAGTGGCAACCTGTGGGTTTCTCTTACACCACAGAAACTGAATGAGACCCAGGCACTTTCATAGACCCCAGAGAGAAAGCTGTTTCTTACATTCCTTACAATTCCAATGTGGAAACAGGGGCTCTTGAACACAGTTCTCCATCAGATCTAATCTGTAACCACTACAAATGTGTAAATATGTATTAAACTGAAAAGGGGCTTTGCCCAAGTTCAGGAGTTGGCTAATACTAATATCTGTGAAGTCCTTTACACTCACAAAGACATTAATTTTCACAATACACTTAATGTAGTTTGTTTTTACAGATATGGAAACGGAGGCATTTTCTCCAAACTGGTGTTTCTAATGTTTCTAATGCCAGGCCCTATACCTTCTTCTGCAAGCTTTTTAAATTAAAGTTGTTTAGACTGTCTTTATGCCCCTACATCTTTCAGTTCAATGTTGAGAAGACTGTAATGTATACTTTTCACAGTAATGCTCTTTTATAATCTCCAGCTAGGCAGGAATCATATGCAAATTATCCAACACCATCCCCGCCCCCCCCCATAAACCAGTGCCTTGTCCAGAAGGAAGGAATGTCCATAAGCAAAAATAGGTTTAATCGGCAATGATCACTGCTTCTTGTTTCCTCAAGTCTTTATCACAAGCTCTATTGTGTGTGTGTGTGTGTGTGTAGTGTGTGGTTTTATGTGCTTATTATTTTCTCCCACCACACTGTGAGTTGCATGAGGCAGAAATATTAGGGTTCTGATCAGTGGTTTATTCATCCAACTGAGCACATTACCCAGCCCAGGGTAAGTACCAGGTAATAGCAGATAAATGAGCAAATACTCTGTACTCTTTATCTTTTGTGAAATACATACATTACTTTACATTATATTTACCCTTACATTAATACGTTTCAAGTCGTCTAGAACATGCTGACATTTGAGAACAGGCATCCAAGTTGTTACTGAGTGTATTTTGCCCTCCACAGGGAAGAGACTTAGATGAGCTTCAATCAAATTGCTTCTGGGTAGACTTGCAATGGGAGCAGGCTGCAGGACTATTTCCTGCCTGGGTCTTCCCTGCCTTGAGCTCCCAAACCTCTTGATAAGGACGTGGACAAGTATGTCACCAAATGGCAGGTTCCAGCTCCTGAAAAGCAAAGGCAGAACCTCCTCCAGCAATCAGTTAGTTGCTGGAAGGCTGGCTCACCTTACAAAATGCAGTAACCACTGTAAGTTTCATTAGGTGATATCTGATATCTGCAAAACTGCCGCTGCTTTGCGGGAGGAGAGGTGCTGGAAAGAGAGCTGTGGTTGCTCTTCTATGGAAGTTGCCTCATTTACTTTTGAGTTTGTTTTTAAACATCTAAGAAACCACAGCTCAGGAAGCATGCTTAGTCATGCTTCCTGAGCTACTGCCTTCCCTATCCACGCAAGCCTCATGCCTCCACACTGCCGGACCAGGTCACCTGGCCAAGACCTTCATCCTGAAGCAGGGGATCATCCTCTATCTGCTTTCCTCCTCCTAGCGGGAGTTCCCATTGAGTTAGTCCCATGTGCGGAGGGGATGCTTTCGAAACTAGAGATTTGTGTGGGAACCTCCATTCTACTGCTTATTATCAGTATAATTTCGATCAAATTAACTTCCCTAAGCCGGCTAAGATTATGATGAAGCCTAAAATTTAAGGCTAACAAAAAATAATGTTTTAATGCAGTAATTTAAAGAATCAAAATTCATGCAAAAATTCATGATGTACGAAATATCTCAGTGTTAAACACATGATTGGTCAGCAGCCAGGCCTTGAGAGACAGAAGGTGAGGATGTCCCAAAAGGAGGATTGGAAAGACGGGCGAGAGCACGTGTGGAGGAAGAGGAGGGAGGCTGGAGAAGGCGTGAAAGAGAACAGATCTGGATTCCTAGCTCACAGGATCAGAAGAGATCTTTCTTTGCTGTTCTTGGGATCA
This sequence comes from Madoqua kirkii, assembly GCA_006408675.1. Lineage (NCBI taxonomy): Eukaryota > Metazoa > Chordata > Mammalia > Artiodactyla > Bovidae > Madoqua > Madoqua kirkii. The sequence goes on along the minus strand of SJYC01030501.1, from coordinate 36,996 downwards.
CGCTTCGAGTTGTGTGCCCAATTCTAGCCCACAAGTTCTTCCCTGGCCAGGAGGAGGCCCGCGGCGCTTAGGTGCTGCAGCCTCGAGCTCCTGGGGGATGGACAAGCATGCGAGTGGCCAAGGCAAGGAGCTGGAGGGTCGCAGCCCTGAGGGAACAGTCTGTGAGGAGCTCTGGGACTCCACACCTGATCTCCGCGTTTGGGCGCGGTGGTGCAGCGCGATGGGAACTCGAGAAGGCCCCGGGAGTGCAAGTTCCAGTAGCCAGGTGGTGGCGCGCACCCACAGTCGTAGGCCTCCTTGAACCTTAGGATTGCGCGGGTCTCTGGCCTTCGAAGAATTTTTCCCTTCACTGTCTGAGGGCGTAGGCCCTGGAGATGCGTGCGACCTGCCTTAGGCCCATACGACATCCCTTTCCTCGGTTCCACAGCTGGGCGCCAGAGTGAGGTCCCGGCCTTATGTGAGCGCGCAGCGAACACCCACCCACTCGCCTATACACCCATCCCCACACAGGGACCGTCAGATGACACACCCTGGCCGCGCCTCTTGGACTGATCTTTGCCTCGCCCTTAGAAACGGAATTGGGTGGGGTGCCTTCCTTCGCCCGGTCCTGGGGCCTCCGGGGTCGACCGGAGATCCGGCGGACCGGCCCGTTCTTGCAGCCAAAGCTGGACGGGGAGCTTCTCGCAGACACTTGGATTAAAGAAAACTTAACTCCATCAGGATGTGCTCCTGTAACTCCAGAGGAATTCCGCGGTTCCTCTGAGGAAATGTCTGGACCGCTCCATTCCTCTGTACAATGAAATCCGAGGCCGCATTGCGCGCTCCCTACGCCGTAGGACGACGTGGCGCGCTACTCTAGGCGCGCCCCCGGGACGTGTAGCAGCTGCTTTCAACGGAAGTTGCGGCCGCGCTCCCCACACTACTTCGGGTGGGTTTCCTGTTCGGTAAACCGAATTTAGGAATCCAAAGGCACCGAAGCCCATTTCTTTTGCTTTTAAGGCGTTTACCAAAAAGAGTGGAGGACAGGATGGGGACGGGATCTCGAGAGTAGAGCTGCCCGGGTGTTGAGAAACCGGTCTTCTTTCTCGCCCTCGGGTACCCGGAGGAGCTCTCCGTCGGGCACCGGGTCCTGCAGCTCCGGCTGTCAAAGGAGGGCTCTGCATTAGCTTTAACATTCATTTAAGCGAGAAGCCATTGGCCGAAATCGTGAAACCGTTTCTTCCCGTATAGTTCTGAAGTCGACCAACTTTTGAGTTTCGGAGGTTACAGAGGAAAATTTGAAGCAGCGCGGTGTATAAGGAGACACCTTCCGGTCTTCCATATAATCAAATTCTGTATAACCAATTTCAGGCATATAACCTCAAATTTTAATTCCTGAGTTCCAAAGTTTAGCAAGTTGTAAATAATCGTGCATTATCACCATGAGACCCCAATCCATACACTCCGAAAACTGTCTGCACAGATACCTGCATGTGAGCACGCGAAAGAAAAATTCTGAGATAGCAAAATTGCAGTTCAAAAATTAAAGACAATAAAATTCTGTATTTATATTTCATTTATACTGGGGTAACTGTTCAGGCGCTTTATGCACTTTATCTCGTTTAATCCACAGCGATATTCTAGGTAGAAATAATTAATTTAAGATGATGAAACTAAGGCTTTAAGAAATTAAGGTAACTTATACCGAGTCTCAGGGAGGGCTAAAGCGGGTTAAAGTCAAGATTCAAAGTCTTCTCCAAGTGCAATGGACTTTCCGGACCCCCCTTCCCCCCACCCCGCCCCCTACGTCAGCCTAAGAAGGACCTTCTGGGAAGTGTTAATGTGATTACTTAGTTCCAACTCCCTCGGTGGCTTTACCTATTAACCCGCGCTAACACGAAGGGACCTTAGAACTTCGGGTGGGCTTTTAATCACTTTGTGATGGCACCTCCCTGCCAAGTACCGGTTCCCGGCTTTTACAGCACAGTATTGATTTGCAAAGGCAATAAATCTAAGAGCAGGGACAGTGCGCCCCAGATAATTATGTTGCAGTATACATTTTATTGCTGTGGTTTCAACACCAACAAGATGCATTGCTTTTTAGGGATCCCCAAAAGGCTCACCTCTCGAGCCCCGAGTTTGTTTAAAGTGGACTTTTCAGTTCCTCTTATTTGTCGCCTCCCTCCGCGCACTAGCTTAGCTAGCTTAGCTTCTTGTCTTTAGAAAGATGAACAGTCCAAGTTCGCTGCCCGCCAAAGACCCAGAACAGGACTAACAGTGCGTGGGCAATTGGAAAAGTGGAAACTGACCCTGGGCAAAGCATTTTCCCCCTGGTCTGCCAAGTTTTCCAAAACTGTCCCTGTCATGAAATTATTCAAATTCCAGCCTCAACCACTAAGATAATTAAGAAAAGATATGATGCTTTCTTTGTGTAGAAACCCATTTAAAAAAAAAAATAGAGGTATAATTTCACAATAAGTTTTTGTAAACTAAAACCAGCAAATGAGATTTTCGATGCCCAATTGAAGCGTAAAATCCTAGACTATGCCATCACTCATCCCAACAAACAATGCCACACACACACACACACACACACACACACACACACACCGCCCCCTCCCCCGCTCCCCCCGCCAAAAAATAGACTACCGCTCTTGAAGAAATCTTCCTTCCTGGCCAAACCCTAAGCATTTGAGACAGGACAGGAACAAGCTTGTGCGCCTTATGTTTAAATAAAGGAAATGTCACAGTTGCATTGATTGAGGTGGAGTGTGTTTGCCTGCTGGAGGGAAGATTTATTAATCCAAGGGTCTGGGTTGTCCAAAAACAGCAAAGGACCAGAGACTCAAGAATAGAAACGAATCTTCAGGCACATGAAGTGGTGCTGCCTCTATTCTTACTAAGGTTTAAGCTGAAAGCATTCTCAACCAGCGTGACTTTACTATGGATCTCCCGTGTGAAGAAACCAGGCACAGCTGCAGGGCTGGGGTATGATCAAGATCTCTGCCTGGAGTGCAGGTCCTGTGCCTCTAGCTGGCTGGGTCGATTTTAGGGGAGATGCATCACCCTGCTAGCCAGACTCGATTTCTCATTGTCAAAAGCAAATGGACATGGGCTAGACAGTATAAATCGTTTCCAGCACAAAAATCTATAGTTTTACGAATTTCCCCCAAATTTACACATACACTCTCTGTACATAGAGATATTTCAAAATTGTTCCTTAGTCACTGTTATGCAGTTTGTTGTTAGAAACTATTCACATATGGTGACAAGACAGGCTTAACTCACAAGTCCTCCACCTGTAATCATGTTACTTACATGGCTGATTTCAACTTTTGAGTTTCAGCTTTTCTCCCTCATAAGTTTATTTCAAGGGGTGGAGAATGTCTGTGCTATGGAGAGAGGAAAACGTGGGGGTGAGAAATGGGGGGCTGTTTTCCTTCTTCCCTTTCTTCTTTTTTTAAAGACCTACCAAGAGGCTCCTAATCGCCAGACCAACTGGAAAGGGGCGCAAATATTTACATGTACAGCTTGAGTGTGTGTGTCAGCCTGAGTTTACACGGCTCCAAGTGAAGCGGATTACCCCGCGAATTTGGAGAATTTGAGTTATTCAAGCTTAGCAAGGCCAACGAGACGACCACCACAAGGCCGTGGGAAGTCCGAGTTCGTGAAGACTGACGTTCGGCGTGCGCTGCGCCCGGGCGCTGTGGGGTTTGCACTCTCCCACTGCACGTCGCGTGGGCCCCGCAGAGTGCCGCGCCACCAGCACGTCGACCGTCCCTCACCTTCCCTTCCGTCAAGGACCGATTTTCAAGTCCCTTTCGGGAATAGGAGCCCCGAATGAGAGGCGCACCAGAGTGCAGAAGCAGCCGTGGTTCTGAGAGCATCCTTTGCCAAATGCTTACAGCCCACTCTTAGCGCCCCGTTCTCAAGGCTGCTTCTCTCCAGACCCATTGTCTAGCAGTCAGATTCTGAAGCCCATCGGGTTCTGGGATCCAGCCCTTCACGCTGCCCAGCAAATGGGATCTGTCCCACTGGCACCGACTCTGTGGCGCCAGTTTCTGTCCTACTTCTAGCACTCTCCAACTTTCTTTTGGAACTTTGATTACCAGTAAGAAAAAAGAATGGGAGAATCAAGAACTCCCCGAGGCTTCCTCCGGTCTAGATTCCTGCAGTGGGCCACTCCTAGGATCCCAGGTCTTGAGACAAAAATGCCCCCTCCCGACAGCGAGCACCTCCCTCCCACACCGGAACTGCGAGGCCTGACGGGCTGCACCCGCGGTCGCTGCACTAGCCTGGTGGTGGCACCCCATTCCCCGAACGGATGCCAGGTTCCACCCGGCTGTGCGTGAAGCCACACCGGCACCGCGCCCCGGGCGCACCCTCCCTACCCGGCCCGCGGCCCCGCCCCCGCGGCGGAATCGGGAAGCGGTGACGTGTGGCAGCGCTGAGTGGCTGCCGGCCGCCGGGATCGCCGCTGCCAGCAAATTAAGGCACAGGGCTTCGAGCTCCAGGGCGCAGTGTCCTCCGCGCCCCGCCGCGCTCGCACGGCTACGATCGGGCTCCCAGGCATCCGCCCCTTTTCAGCGACTCTGAGTCGCTCCGACTGTCCCCAGAGTGCGGAGGGAGGAAAGACGTGGAGCGGGTGCTGCAGGACCTCTGGGCTTTGCGCAGCTCATGCTAGTCTCCAGCTTCCGGCGGCGCAGCCTGTGCCCCTGCGGAGCGTCCCTGTACTTGCACACCCGGCTGAGCCCGCAGTTGGTACTCTCTGGCTAGTTCGAAGTCTCAGCGGCTGAAGACTCTTGCGGTGGCGGAAAGGAGACACCAGTGTGGAGCTCTTGGGAGGCTGGGGCTGACTCATCTAGAGTCCTTGGCTCCCCTCTGGCTGCACTTGGAAACTTTACGCTGTTTCTGTCTTTGTCTCTTTTGGGGAAGCTGGACAGCAGTTCGGCAGGCCCGGTCCCTGGCCAGGACCGCACACTGGGGGCCATGGAGTTCACGGCATCGCCCAAGCCCCAGCTTTCTTCTAGGGCCAACGCCTTCTCCATCGCCGCGCTGATGTCGAGCGGCGGCTCCAAAGAGAAGGAAGCTACGGAAAACACCATCAAACCACTGGGTAAGTCGGGCTGCTAGACTCTCCGGGATGGGCAGGCAAGGGGGGTGGGAGTGGGGGGCTGCACGATTATCCTTCTGTCCCCTAAGCTGCACGACGCTCTTGAGGGTGGCCACCTTTTCCGGCTCGCGTGGCAGCTCTGACCCGCGGGTCATAGACTACGTTTCGGGTGAAAAGTTTTTTTTTTTTTTTCCTCTTAGACCCAGATTCTTTGCGGACTGAACAGTGTTGTTATATGCAACCAGTTTCATACCTCATATGTCACTTTCCTTACCTATTTGTCTAGAATCCTTTTGTCAAGTCGAACATCCGGGGTGTGTGTGTGTGTAACATTTTGGGGATAAAGATTTATGGATTAATAATGATAAAAGCCCCTTTTAAAGATTCGACAGAATTTATGATGCATCTAACACCTGCTTGTGCACTTGCAACCAAGGAGACTGTCACTTCACAAGAAACTAGTTTAATTTTGCTTTTTCCCTGACTTGAATAGACTACACAAACTCAGCTCCTTAAAACCCCTGTCAGGTGCTGTAGAATAAGCCAGTTCTACCAGAATGAACCATTTTCTTCAGAGAAGCTCCAGATATATCAGTAAGACATTTCATAGCTGCTGTCACTTTCAGTGGAGGTTGGCAAAAACATTAGCCAGTAATCATTTCCCAGATTCCTCAACTTTTAGCTATACTGTTTATTTAACAACCTTTACCATTTATAGAAGACACTATGCTCAGAGAAAAGGGAGAAAAGTGACTATACTCCCCTTAGCACCAGTGAATTGTGTGAGAAAGAAGCTGCTGGAGATGTGTTTTAAGTCCTTTCACAACTGGGAGAAAGAGTGTTCTCATCATCACTTTCTGGGGCCCTGGGTAATAATTAGTTCACATCCTGATCATCTGGTAGCCCTAAAACAGTGAAAAGCATCAAATAAACAGGGTAATTTTAAAAAACTTTTTAACTTCAATTTTTTTTCCTTCTTCCTGCCTTTCTCAACATTTTAACATCTCACACCTTGAAACACAATAATTATATGGAAGAAGCTGCTGGAGATGTGTTTTAAGTCCTTTCACAACTGGGAGAAAGAAGTGTTCTCATCATCACTTTCTGGGGCCCTGGGTAATAATTAGTTCACATCCTGATCATCTGGTAGCCCTAAAACAGTGAAAAGCATCAAATAAACTTAGGGTAATTTTAAAAAACTTTTTAACTTCAATTTTTTTTCCTTCTTCCTGCCTTTCTCAACATTTTAACATCTCACACCTTGAAACACAATAATTATATGGAAGATGAAATGTTAGAGAAGAAAAATAAGGGGCCTCAGCAGAGAGAAGAGAGAGCTAGAATCCCTGCAGAAACTTAGAACCAAGGCAAAGGAACAGGAAGATTGCAGAAAACATGTCAAAAAGTCTCTCCTCCAGGGTTTTTACTCCCTTTCCCTGGTTCTTCCCATCTAATCTCCCATGTAAATCTAAACCTGCTAAAGAAATGGAAATAACCAATCAGATAAACTCCAACTGTTTAGAAAAAAATTCACCACCAATTTCAAAGTTAACTTTGTGGCCCTTCCCAACATTATCCACTCCTATTTAGGAGGCCTCCAAAATCTTTATAAATAAATGCCCCCATTACTGTTTGGTAGCTAGCAGGAAAAGAGAATTTCAGGTTAAAATTCCTGACAGATGTACAGTAGACTGGGAAACATGTTAGCTTCAGCTTTACTGTCATTTCAACATTGCTTCCTTCTCTACTTTCCTGAGGGGGGAAAAAATACCTTCCTCTGAATTCTAAACTATAAAACCATTGGCAGCTCAAAGCACCCCCACTTCATTCCAGTCTGTAAAATGAGCATCCTTCCTCCCCTGGGGCTTTTGAGACGGGCTCTGGAAGAACCTGAAGGCATCTTAGTCCCTTTCTAGGGCCAGTTCAACAGAGCACTATTACTGACTATAAGCCAAGGACTCCAGCACGTGAAATACCTGTTAAGAGAGAATGCTCTATCGAGATGGTAAAGAAGCTGTAGGGTGGGAGTCAGAGGTGTCTCAGGATTGCTCATTTAAATACATTAGGTCTATTCAAAAGAACCACCTCAGACAACTAAGTCATAAAATTTTTTAAAATTGAGATATAACTGACATAAAATATTGTGTTAGAACATTTCTGTGTCATTTCCTTCTTCCATTTCCCATCCCGGACACACTGTTTAGTTGGAACTTAGGGAATTTGCCTTTTTCAATTGTCAGAAAAATTTTAAGGCTACTTAATTCTCTATAAATATGTTCTGTGAATATGTTTCTGAAAATATTAGTAGAAAATATAATTTTGTGACCGCATGATTCTCTTTGAATTTGAAAACAAGTATATGATAATTTGATTATTCTTATTTAAAAATTTTTCCATGAGTTGGATTATTATTGTAAGAGAAGGTTAAAATTCTCTACCTCTTGCTTGCTGCCCCAAGTCAAAGAGAAATAAAACATTATATATGTGTGTGTGTGTACTTAGAACTTGTTTCAATTCCTTGAGGGCACTTAGAACAGAGTTGTTTTGGAGTTCAGTTTCACATTGTCGATTCAAGTAGTTTCTTTTTTAAGGGACGTAAGATAATTGGGCCAATTACAAAACTCCTCCTGTATTCCATCAAAGTGACTGGTGTATTCCCAGGCCCTTATCAGCTGTGGAGGAGAATGTTTGGTTCATAGGCAGTGGTATTCCAGCCTGATGGTTGATGGAAAACTGTTCTTCCTACTTTAACATTCTGCTGGTCTGAGTTTGGGGTTCTTTTCCTCACAGAACATTTTTTCTTGAGAGAGAAAATATACACATTGTCCCTCAAGTAATTGTTTCAAGACAAGTGCAAAAAACTGGAGAGCATACTCCCGTGATTTAACAAGCAATATGTTAATCTTTCATAAGATCTCAGACTGGGAAGGAAATTATAAAAATGTTCCAATCTAACATCTGAAAGTCCAGGAAACTGAGAACTGGGCAAAGAAGTGAAGTGACTTAATTAAAAAAAACAACACATCTCCAACACCACAGCAAACCACACCCCCTTTTCATTTTCTCTTATGGGGAGAGGGCTTAAGGAGGGAAGAGAGGTTCCTCTCAAAGTTAGGAAGAAGCTGATATTTTTGCTCCTTTGATCGCCGTGGAAAAAATGTCTTCTCTTTGTTAGAGAGGAAGAACTGGTACCAGGGCCCACAAACTGAGAAGAATGTGGAGGGATACAACAGGAATATTTGATTTTAATTCTTCATGATCATTGTCATCCCCATTATTCACTCCTCACATTTTTTCTTCTCCAAAGTGGGTTTCAAGTAATGGTAACAAGAACTGGTTCTGGAACTCACTGATTTGGTTCAGTAAGCGAGCAAGCAGGGGCCAGGCCACTCCACAGGACTCTCAGGCTCGGTTTATACAGTGAACGGTTTTCACTGCCCTCCTGGAGATCCTGAGCATAACTTTTCCAAAGTCAAATCCAGGCACCTATTTTAGTTGTACTGCTGTCCTTCTATCTCTGATTGACAGAATTAGCTGTCATTCTCAATTCTTTTTGCCTGCAGAACAATTTGTTGAGAAGTCTTCCTGCGCTCAGCCCCTGGGAGAGCTGACCAGCCTAGATGCTCACGGGGAGTTTGGCGGCAGTGGTGCGGGCGGCAGCAGCCCCTCCTCCTCCTCTCTGTGCACTGAGCCACTGATCCCTACCACCCCCATCATCCCCAGCGAGGAAATGGCCAAAATTGCCTGCAGCCTGGAGACCAAGGAGCTCTGGGACAAATTCCATGAGCTAGGCACGGAGATGATCATCACCAAGTCTGGCAGGTAGCAGGAGGGCCTCGTTGGCTGAGGAGTGGGGAGTGGGGACGGTGCCCTGTGTGGCATAGGGAGTCTCCAGGAACTGGGTGAAACTGCTAGTACTGAGCTTGAAGAGGAAGCTTTGCTCAAGGAGGGTTTCCTTCCACTGACTTGCTTTTGGTAAGATCTACTAAGACAGATGTCCAGGCATTTGCTTTCTTGGGATCTGGCTATAGGAAGCCCTGCCCCACCCAGGGCTCTCTTCCTCCCTGCAGCCCAGTTATGTCTTTTAGGTTCTGAGTTTGCATCTGGAGGGAAGCAGGAACTTGTGCCTGCTGCAGTGCAGGGCGGGCTGCTCCGTGTTGTGAGCGAGGCATGTGGCTTCCTTTTTATCACCTTTTTATCTTCCCTTTATTTGCAGAAGCTCCCATTAAAAACAAAAATTAAAATCAGGGAGACAGAATGAAATTTGAAATGACCACACTCCTGGTAGGAAGGAGCTCTGGTGCGGGGCCCCTAGACGCAGAAGTCCGGGCTGATTCAGGGAAGGCAGGAAGGCAGCTGCTGGGGCTGGGGCTAAGGCTCTAGGGATCGGTGGCCCCTTGGCGCCCGACCGCTCCAGCTTTCATGTCTCTGGGATGCACCCTCTCAGAGTCTCCCGAAAAGAAAACCAAGCTGAGAACTCCGCTCTGGCTTTCTACTAAGGCAGGGGTGAGTTTTCTCCCTGCAACATAAGGAGGTTACAGGACTCTCTGCTCTGGAGACTTCGGTTCAGAGCCTAATGGGCTTGATGATATAGCACAGGATTTTCCCTAATTGCAGACCTTTGGGTATTAATGAGGACTCCTGTAGAGATGACACTTAAGATTATCTAGGCTTGGGAGAAGGTCAGTCTCTGTATTCACATCTCTGTGGCTTTACAGGCAACAAAGAGTTTGGGGGCTGGGTAGAGAGGGAAGGGACCTCTCTTCCTCTCTAATTCTGGTGATTCTCTTTGTCTCACTGTGTCAGGAGGATGTTTCCTACCATCCGTGTGTCCTTTTCCGGTGTGGATTCTGAGGCCAAGTACATAGTCCTGATGGACATGTCCCTGTGGACAACAAGAGGTACCGCTATGCCTACCACCGGTCCTCCTGGCTAGTGGCTGGCAAAGCAGACCCTCCACTGCCAGCCAGGTTTGTGTCTCCAGATTTTCAGCCAAGCAAAATGTCTCCTGCCCTGGCTGTTTGAATTTTTAGCAGGTCTGTTTTTAAAGTCCTGAGTTCTGGTAAGAAAGCGTTCCAAGCCCAGGCACTCCAGGATTAACCATACAAAATATGGATTAGTCTCTGAGAAAGGCAGAGTTTCTTCTCAGAACACTGCCTTTAATTTTATCTTTCTTCATAATTTATTTCAAAGTTTTTCTTAAATTGCAATTGGAATGTTTGTTAGAAATCTGGACCCATTTCATATGACACCCCTCATTTCTATTTGGCTAACACCCAGCAGAATAAACCTACTGATGAAGTGACTGCTCTAAAAATCGTTTTAAAAGTGTGCATTTTAGTACATTCGTAGCTTTTAGTAGATATTTGTTATAGTGTGGTTATAACTTCACATAGTAAACATCATTTTGGTAAATGTGGGGTTTTTTTTTTTTGACTAATAAAAGGCTCAGAGATGTTTAAGTATGAAAAACAAACTCTTTTTCTTCCTTCTCCATAATTAGTGGATATTCAACATCAGGTTAATATACTTTTACTGAAAAATTATTCAATTAATATGTTAGGTAATGACCCAAACAAAACATGTGCATTTTTGTGCTAGTCATTGGTAATGTTTTTCCCGGAGAACCCTGTTTAACAAATCACATGCAAACCCTTATTGCAGCTGCTTTGCCCAAATGAGCATTCTGGAGGGAAGAAAATGGTATTTTTACTTTATGTGACTATGACTAGCTGAAGAACAGAAATCTAACAGGCACTCTTTAATACGAACAATGAATCTTTACATTTTACACTTTACATTTACATAGCTGATTATACATTTAGGGCTTTAAAACCAAAACTTACAGCTTTAAAGTTGTTTTATGACTATATCATTTTTATAATTGATAGGCAGTTCATATCAAGGCTAAGAATTTATTTAAATGTACGGGTTTACGAACTTTGATGTTATGGTTCAAAGTGTGGTTCTTTGTCAGTATATAGTTTGGAGTCTTAAATCAAGGCATAGAATCAACACAGATAATTTACACATACAGTTCAATGGAATATTAAGCTTACTTAGTAGTCGATCACATTATTAAGCTTACAGTCTGTTAAATACACTAGAGACGAGATTAAAAGGAGTCTCTCTGAGTTTTCCATTCCCACAAAAGACTAGGAAGGATCCCAGCCTTTCCAAATTGATATATTAAATAACAATCAGGACTAAAAAAAAAATTTAATGACACTCATTTTGAGTGACTGTAAATGACAAATTTACAATAGATATTTAAATAAATATAATTAGTGTTCTCTACCATTAACTAGTCAGTTCACACTAATCTAGAGCTTCTTTCCAATATTTACAATTTTTTTAAAGGGGAAAGAAAGAGAGAAAGAAAGGAGACAGCGGAGTAATTTACCAGATTCCTAACTATTTTTACAAGCAGCCTCTCCCACCCCTTTTCTTTTTTTTTCTTTAAGTCTTTCCTCTAAGAAGTTAATCACTCTTATTTAGCATACATTTTCCTCCTATCTAAAGGTATGGGGAACTGGTTTAGGCCAGTTGGGAATATGACATGCCTTGTTTATGTTACTAATCTGTTCTGGCTGGAAAAAGAAAGCATGTACCAATACACTATCTTAACTGAAGCATGTTTAAGCTATTGCTGGAATTTTAAGTCCCACGAGACTTGAGAGAAGCGGGGCTTCCTGTATGCTTTTTCGTTCATCCTAGTTCAGTTTATTTATATTGATATTAAACTGTTTGTGCCTTATAAGATAGAAATATTCTAGATTATACAAGCATCTATTTTTTATTGCTATTAAAAGACACTGCTATAATTTCTAGCTACATATGGGAAAGGTAAAGAATTTGGGAGGTGATCTTTTTTGTACTTATGGTAGAAATTCCTTGCAATTCTAGCTCTTTGAAAGACTTTTAGACTAAAATTCATCAGTCAGTTATTTCTAATCAGAAGAAATGATGCTTAACAGTATCATTTGGTCATAGTAATGGGCAAGACATTGTATATAACCTAAATAATGTTTGATTTTCATAAATAAATTCATGAAATAAATTTCATAGGACATTTCCTTTTTAAAAAAAGTTGATATTTAACTAAATTAATATTTATTAATCTTATTATATGTGGCAAATTGATACATAAAGAGGGACCATCTCACCAACTTTTAGGATTAACTATTTTTAGTCCTTTTTGGAGAAGTAGGTAGGATGTGGTTGTTGTTGCTCAGGCCCTCAGTTCTGTCTGGCTCTTTGTGACCCTATGGACTGCAGTACATCAGGCTTCCCCATCCTTCATCATCTTCCAGAGCTTGCTTAAACTCACGTCCATTGAGTCGGTGATGCCATCCAACCATCTCGTCCTCTGTCATCTCCTTCTCCTCCTGCCTTCAATTTTTCTCAGCATCAGTGTCTTTTCTAATCAGGATATGGTGCTTATTAGTAAAACAACTGTGTATATAGAGTAATAGCCTTGGAAGGGTGATATTTGAAAAGCTATTTAATATGGTTGTGTCATTGAAGAATACTTCAATTGAAAGGCAATTCTGAGCACTCGTTTAAAAAATTATTCAGGCAGACAAATACCTAAAACCTTTAAAGGTTTTGTATGGGTCTAGTAAGAATCTTTAGTACTGTTAGCCATTTTTTTGCATAGATCCTGGTGGGCTTTGTGAGTTGCAGCCTGTGATTCCAGTTCTTCTATTGTTAGTCCTCTGTGTGACAAACCATGGCATAGACTTCTTATTCTTTACGTGAATATTGTTAGGAAAGGTTTTGTTGTTTTTTTTTAACTTTTTCCTTTCCCTTTGTTCCCTCCATAATATGTATGTTTAATGGTAGTTACAAAGATTCGATACAAAATATAAATATGAATAACCTGTGGCATGGATAAAGGAATTTATCCCATTAAATCAAGGACGTTTCCTTCCCCTGTTATTAGTTCTATAATCTCCCATGACTTCAGAAAAGCTTATGTTAAGTGGATATTAGGATTGTGATTTACAAAGAGCTGTACTTAGTTTAAAGCTTTGCAGGTAAAGCAAATGACTTGCATTTAACAGTCAGTAGGTAAAAGCTAGCCAAAAACACAGCAGCTGATCAATAAATGACAAATACCTGATAAGTACATTTTCCCCCCATCAAAGCTATTTTATGGGGAGGGGGGAGTGCTTAGGCTATTTACAGATAAATACACTAAATAATTTGAAGCTTACCCAGCTTGTTTTCACTCTCATTAGTGAGCACTTAACTAGGTAATGATGAAAGAAATAATATTAAGGTAGCCGGAGAAGCAAATAGACTATGTGATCTATTAAAAGTTCCCCGGGTCACTGTATTAAGCACTGTCATGCTTATAAAGAAAACAAACTTTAAGCTGAGCCACCTTTGAGTTTAAATGGATAGATTCTCTAGAATTGTTTCCTCTTTTAAATTATTTGTCTTCATTGCTTTTTAGCAATGTTTATGCTAGGAGCTCATTATGCAATTAGTATAACCTAGACTTTCCTTTGAAAATATCTACAATTGAATTTTATATTTGACAGAAGCAGACCAGTAGTTGATTAATTAGATAGGAAAAAAAAAACCTTTAAAAAAACAACTTGCTCAGCAAATAATACAAAATGTATTAAGTATTATCCCTTGAAAATTAATAATAGAAAATGTACTAAGTATTACCTCTTTAAAATCATTGGTACACAAAGAAACACATTTGTGTTTTAGCATTATTTTGGCATTACTGTATTATTAAATTTGAGATTAAATGAGGCACATAAAAATTCACCATTTATGAGATTTTTGTGTTCCTTTAGAATCAGGATATTTTAACACCCACAGTGAGATTTTTAAAGAATGTCTCAATAAAATTCTGTCATAATTTTCTTAGGTTGTATGTACATCCAGACTCTCCTTTTACTGGCGAGCAGCTACTCAAACAGATGGTGTCTTTTGAAAAGGTGAAACTCACAAACAATGAACTGGATCAACATGGCCATGTAAGTAGTGCTTGGGCTACGTGGATTCCCTGGGGTAGAATGGAGAAGCCACGGGAAACCTTCTCTGCTGAAGTCTCTTCCTTTTTTCCCTTTCCCCCTCCAACCTTCCAGCCCTGAGTCATTCTGTGAGAACATTCTTATGTTCTTTGGGGAACCCTGACACATACAGAGATGCTGTATGCCATTTCTATGTAAGAGGGTCAGGGACCTTTGGCACCGGGGAATCCCACTTCTGCAAATGCTTTACCACCTGTGCAACTAAACAAAGGGAATGTGCATTTTGAGGTTACTACAGCCCATTCTTGGATTAAATGTTTAATTTCTATCAGTGATAGATAACAGCATAAAGGGAATGGGGCTGAGACCTCCAATGGCAGTTTCCCAAAGTGTGTTCTGCAGAATACATTCTTGTGAGATACAATGGGACCAAAGGGTTTTACGTACAAATAAATTTGGAAAAGTGCTATTTGCTTATTACCTATCTCTTCTGTAGTGAATCTTATGAATATTAGAACACAGAGAGAAGTCTTGCAGTTAAAAACAAAACGATTTGATTTTATGTATCAATAAGGAATTTATCAAAATGCAGAGAAAAGAGAAACTGGAATTCTGAGCTCCTATCAACATTTACTAGAACAGCCATTGACACAGGCTTTTATGCAATTGCTAGGAATGCTTTTTAAGGAACTATCTGTGATGTTATTTCATGTGCTTAAGTAAAGATTTATATTTTAAAAAATGTTTTAGATTTTATGCTAAGGAAACTTCAGACAGACATGCATGCTTCTTTTTGATGAGGAGAATACTATTTCTTTTTTTTTTTTCTTTGCCCTGTTTGCCAGAAAGCAAGTTGGTATTTTCATAATTTCTCTCCTTGGCTTAGATATTCTGATATAATTATTCTCTCTCTTATCCCTTTGATTAAGGCTCTTGTTACTTAAGGTTTTAATTTTTATTGGATAAGAGTCTCAAAACTTTTCAAAAACAATGGTTACATATACATAGATAATAAATTAGAGAGCTCTAGACATGGTTTCAAAAAATTTGATTGAACCTAAAACCAACTAAATCACTTCAGGCACTGCCACCATCCATATGCCCATAGGAGACCTTGTTTATCCTGACCAAGTCAGAGTAACTAGGTTAACCTACAACTCAGCTGTCCAGAATTGGTGTGTTTTCCTTTTAGCATCAGTTCCATGGAGAGGAATAGCACTAAGCCATACTTCAGGAGCTCTGGATTCTGGTCTGATTATGCCAAGATCAGACCATGACAAATTGTTTGCCTAAATCTTAGATGATTGCTAATATCCATTTTGGCTTTAAATTTTTATTATTTAATATAACTCTTTTTCAACAGAAAACAGTATGTTCTGAAAACTACAGGGAAATTTTTCAGATCTTGTGTTGTTTAGACAAGTTCTCTGAATCAGCCTTGAAGAAGCCCCCCTTTACAGATACATTTTTGGTTTTATAATAGGAAAATTTCTATTTCCAGGAATTTATTTCTCCAATGAAATAAAGTCTACATTTCTATCAGTGTTTCTTAGATCCAAGAAAGCCTGAGCAGAGGTTCAAGAAGCCCTGGGATCTGAGACTCAGTCTCGGGTCTGAGTCTGTCCAATACCCCTTCCTAAAGGAAATTAACCTAGGGCTGGTATAAATAAGGAAGAGGGGACCTTATTTAAAGCTTAGGGCTTTTTCCAGTGTGTATGTATGCATGTGCGTATGTGATTTGAAAACTCTTATCTTCTTAGTAGAACATACAGTGAATGCTCAGGTTTTTCTTATACCAGTTTCAGGAGGCAAATGTTTGGCTTTATCACTTCAAGTTTATTCCAGTTTTAGGACTGAGCACAGATGTCTTGAATTCCTTGGAAAAAATGCATTATACAAAGAGATAACTTTTTAAAGTTTATTTTGATTCATTTTAAGCTCTCATTTGTTTCAGTAATTCCTATTCAGATTTGGGATCATGAAAAGATGGCATGTTCAAAATTCAGTGCCAGTTAATGCCCTGTAACTTTGTTGGTGTATATCTCAGTACAGAAACAGATTGATTCTCTATCAGTTATCTCACAGTGACTAGTATTTAACTCTCCTAAAGTCAGCCAGCATTAACATTCACCCATATACCCAAGTTAGCCAAGGAAACAAGAGAGCGACAGTACTGCATGCTGTTGACCCTGGTCCTGCCACAGCATGTATCAAACACCTCCTCTGAGAGCCATGCTCTCTGCTAGGCTCCTGGGGTGAAGGGCATACAGTGTGAGCCCTGTTATCCCAAGAAAAACATACTCAATTTTGTATACTTAGGTAGCTGTCTGGGTGTGGCATTGGGGGAGATGTAGAAAATCTTTAGTACCTGAAAGTAAATTTGTTGCTCAAATTTCATAATGGCAATTGTATTTTTATTTAAATGATATGTGAAAAATAGTGCCTTTGTAAACAAGGGTATGTTTCTGATTTCTAAGTATTGGGCAATTTTTATTAGCTATAGAATGGAAGACAGCTGTCATTATTCCTATTTAGTTTGTAACTGGAAGTTGGAATCAATGAAGCTGTCAGACATGATGATAATAATACAGTTATATTTACTGAGTACTTCCTATTTGCTATGTGATTTACAAGAGTTACATCATCTGATTCTCACCACATCTCCTGTGAGTTTAAAACTTAAATGCTTTTGCATTTAAGAAAATGGGGTGAGAAAGGTAAGATCACTTGGCCCAAGAATAAAAGAGTGAGAAAGTATCGATTCAGTATTATAACCAAAGTCTATCTCACACCTCACTACCTTTTAAGTTTTATTTCCCTACCATCTGATCTGCCACCCACCCCAACCCCCAAACCCCCACTGTCCCAAGTAACAATCTAGCTTCCTCGAATATGTAATTTCTTACTTTAGAAAATTTAGAGACATACTGCCTTTGGTCTAACCAGACTGAAAAACAAAAACTATTTTTTTCAAAATAAACCTATCCTGCAGATGACTTTTTCCTCTATAATTTTAGAAAGAACACTTGAAACAACCTGTGTTATCTGCAGTTGTTTTGGTAAACTGTGATTCACAGTGATGACTCTGCTGTATTACGTACAAATTACTTGCCTGGAGAATGGAAAGGGTAGATTTTAATCTTAAAACTACATTTGAAACTGTAGATTTTATGATCCTTTCTTTGCCTCATTGTAATTAGGCCTGTTTAACAATTTAAGATCCCCTGGAGAAGGCAATGGCAACCCACTCCAGTGTTCTTGCCTGGAGAATCTCAGGGACGGGAGAGCCTGGTGGGCTGCGTCTATGGGGTCACACAGAGTTGGACATGACTGAAGTGACTTAGCAGCAGCAGAAGCAATATAAAAACCTAAATTTCAGTACTGTATTTTTCAATTCTTCATTGTAGATAATTTTGAACTCAATGCATAAGTACCAGCCACGGGTGCACATCATTAAGAAGAAAGACCACACAGCCTCATTACTCAATCTGAAGTCTGAAGAGTTCAGAACATTCATCTTTCCAGAAACAGTTTTTACAGCGGTCACTGCCTACCAGAATCAACTGGTGAGTGTACCCTTCACAGTTTTTTTTTTTTTTTTTTGCCAAAAAAGATGAGGTTTTAGTAGATGCTTTTATCTTCTTGGAGAGAAGGGCCATCCCAGTACTCAAAACAGAAGTTTACTTTGAAGAAAGCTATGGAGAATCAGCCTTGGGACCTCCAAGTATGTTGAGTGACTGCAGCTCAGTGTTTGAAAGGTCTGTGTTTCCTAGAACTTTTACCTTCCCAGTCAAGCTGTTTACTGCCCATTCTCCCGCCGAAACTTATCCCAAACTGACTTCTTACCAGTTTCCTTTACCTCCTCTTGGTAGGGCCTCATGATGTACATAACCGTATAATCACGACTTCATAAAATTTTAAAGTTCAGTTTTTCTGCTAAATTAGCACACACAGTCTAGCCAACTACCCAAACTATTGATTTGTTAGATATTTTGTGAGACTTATTCAGCTGAAATTCAGGCTAAGATAATTATAGTAGAATGATTTTAAATACCTCTTTAGATAATAAACTATATTATGTAAACATCAAAATATATAATTTATAATATTGAGTTTTTTAATTTTCTATGCTGTTGTAAATCATATTTAAAATTTATGCATCACTCCGGTACTTTTGACTGGAAAATCTCATGGCTGGAGGAGCCTGGTGGGCTGCAATCCATGGGGTCACTAGAGTCAGGCACGACTGAGCGACTTCACTTTCACTTTTCACTTTCATGCACTGGAGAAGGAAATGGCAACCCACTCCAGTGTTCTTGCCTGGAGAATCCCAGGGACGGGGAAGCCTGGTGGGCTGCCATCTATGGGGTCGCACAGAGTCGGACACGACTGAAGCGACTTAGCAGCAGCAGCAGCAGCAAGGCTAGACTAAGTTTTTAAATAATTATCAAAATGTTGCTAAGGACTGGGTGCTATTAAGATTCTTCACAATTTATTCTTCTTTAATGGTCAGCATAAACTTGAAGGCTTTCTACATGACTTTGAGTAGACTTCAGTTCATCACTGTGGCTGCCATTTTCTTTGCCTATAAACTGGGACGAAGAACTGGACCATCTTAGGGAATTCCTGTAAAGCTCAAATGAGATGCTGTGCATAAACATGCCTTTAGAAACTCCAAGGCACTCTATCAAAAAGGCATGTTGTGACTATTAGACTGTCTCTGTAATGTCCAAAGAGGATTTGTCACCATATGGATTTTTAAAAGTTAATGACATTTAAAAAAATGAAATAATGTATAAATAATGAAATCAATGTATGAATGCTATCATATTATTTATCTTTAAGTGAAAGCAAAGTTCTATAACTTTTTTATTATCCCTAAAATAACACAAGAGTGGCAACTTTCAGAGAATGCCCAAGCTAAAAATTTGGGTATAGACGGAAGCCCAGAGAGGCCTAAAACACTAATGCTACTTTTCTTAGAATCTAGAACACTGACATCAACAATACTGTTTTTTAATTTATTTGAGGACACATGTAATGTAGATATTATGGGTTCAGAAAAGATTCCTGAAACATTCATTCAACTTACACTAACTGAATTAGTGGCTTTTACACTATAAACATCGAAAAAAGAAAGTATTAGTCACTCAGTTGTGTCCAACTCTTTGCGACCCCATGTACTGCAAGCCGCCAGGCTCCTCTGTTCATAGGATTTTCCAGGCAAGGATACTGGAGTGGTTTGCCATATCCTTCTCCAGGGGATCTTCCCAACCCAGGGATTGAACTCACATCTCCTGCACCACAGGCACATTCTTTACCTACTGAGCCACCAGAGAAAGACTCATATAACATTGTGTGTGTGTGTTTTAGTTGCTCAGTTATGTCCAACTCTTTGCAACTGCATGGATTTGCCATATCCTTCTCCAGGGGATCTTCCCAACCCAGGGATTGAACTCACATCTCCTGCACCACAGGCACATTCTTTACCTACTGAGCCACCAGAGAAAGACTCATATAACATTGTGTGTGTGTGTTTTAGTTGCTCAGTTATGTCCAACTCTTTGCAACTGCATGGACTGTAGCCTGCCAGGCTCCTCTGTCCATGGAATTCTCCAGGCAAGAATACTGGAGTGGATTGCCATTTCCTTCTCCAAGAGATCTCCCCAACCGAAGGATTGAACCCAGGATTCTTGCATTGCTGGTGGACGCTTTACCATCTGAGCTATTAGGGAAATATAAGAGATCCTGTTGATGTTTGAGAATGAAACAAAAATGTGTCATGTGAAAACTTCATTGCTTTTATGAAAATTATCTGTGAAAATTATGGACAGAACAAAATTAAGGGAATTTTAAGTATAACATCTGAGATTTGGTCTAATTGGCCAAAGTGCAATCCTTAATATTGGCAGGACCTCTCATATCCCAGAAAATGGAACAGGAGGCTATTACCTACATGATTATAATAATAGCTAATATTTGGGTACTTACCATGTGCAAAGCACCATTTAAAGTACATTGTCTTATTTAATCCTCACAATGATATCTTGAGATAGGAACAACAGTATTTTTATGTTACATTTCATAGCCAAAAGAATTGAGGCATGGAGTTAAATAACTTAGCCAATGAGACCTTGATGTTTCCATCATGGATTTAAATCCAGGTGGTTAGGTGTCAAATGTCAGTGTTCTTAACCTCTAAGCTTTAGGTACTTGGTGTCCCCAACAAAGCAGAACCTCATCTCCTCTCAGCTTGTGACCCTGATGGATTCAAGACATCCTTTTTAAAGGGTTTTAGTTCTTTATGTTAATTTCTTTTCAGCATGTGCTCACTGCTTACCTGCTGTGTGCAGGGAGCTCCTTACACTGACAGCAGTCAGTGTAACAAGATGGTAATCATTCTAAATTGACAGAATATCCGCTGGCATTAGCTGTTTCTAATAGGAGCTCTATGCTTTAGTGACATTATCTCATTGAACTCTTTTGTTCCCGCTCAACATTTATTTGGAAGATTCTCAAAATCCGAAAGTGAAACAGATAGTAAAGTGAAGCACATGTACTCTCTAGCCAGACTCAACAATTAGCAGTTTTCCAGTTTGCTTTACCTTCCCTGCTCCATTTCTTAACCTCTGTTTAGATATCACCTTTCCCCTCCTTTCAATCACTTGAAACCAAGTTGTATGCATCATGATACTTGTAAGTACTTCTACAAGCCCAGACTGACAATAAGAGTATTTTGTAACCACAATATCTTTAACACATTTAAAACTGTGTTCATATTAAAAATTTCAGGATGGACCAACAAATGTCTTTATAACCCCTAGCCCCTTCCCCTAAACTAGTATCCACCAAAGGTTCATGGTTTGGATGTTTCTTTTAACTTAGAAAAAAAAAATCTCTCTATATTTTTAATAATATATTACTTAATTCTGAGACTAATCCCCTGAATAAGGCCCTATAAGCTCCATTTTGTGGATGAAGAAACTGAGGTTCAGAATGGTTAAAACACTAGCCCAAGATCACAAATCTGTTAAGTGGGATAATTCCTTTTGGGTGTTAATTCCTACTTTTTGAAAGCATCATGCTAGCTTGCAGGATTAAGAAAGTGACCACTGACAGTGTAAGGGCTGGGAGACTGAATTTGAAAATACTTAGTTAAAATAGGTTAAGATTCTAATAACCACATATCCCAATACTAGTTACTCCTCTTGAGAAATGTTTATTTCTAGTTAAGATTATAAGTGGGCTCAAAAATACACCTGCCAGTGCCTATCTAGCTTTCAGTGCATCATTAAGTGTAGTGATTGATATGATTAGTATATCATTTCATTGCTAAATAACCCACAATAAAAATGACTGAAATCAGAACTGATTTTCTCAATAGATCCTGCCAGGTCTGAGTTTATTTCCATGCTTCTACTTTTAAAGCCATAATCCCTAGCACAATGCCACATGTGTGCACACATGTGTGTGTGTGTATATGTGTGTGTATGTATATGTACATCCTGCCCCCCCACACACACACACTGGCATTGTGCTAGGGGTTATGGCTTTAAAGGTAGAAGCATAGAAATAAACATTGCTATATTATGCTTGTCTACTGATTTACCTATAATAAACATAAATATATAGGAATTAAATTAAATATATACTAAGAACAATATAAATAATTTTTCATGGCTAAATAACAGAAAATAAAGAAAAGATTTAAAATTTCACACTTAAGATCATATTTATATCTCTTAAACTTTGGATAGACATTACTTTCATATATATTAAAAGCCAAATCAAAGTTTCCAATAGAATTTGTGAAAAAGCTTCTCATTTATGGTGTCTGGGTAGTTTTATTGTAAGAAATGAAAAAGGTACTTTTTCCCTTATGTTTTGCTATTTTTTTCCCCTGGCTTTTGTGAGGAAATGATTGCATTTCTTTACATTATTAGTTTAAAGCTAAATACATTACACTCTCAACAAACTATTTTATAGTTTAAGATTTAAAGGTCATACATTGTTTTTGAGCTGGCAAGCCATTGCTGTAGAGTTGAAGTGTAGGTCAGGTTTCATTTTTAAATGCCTTTGGACAAATCTTTTCCTGATAATAGGAGAAATGGTCTCTGAGGGCCAATTTCACCTTGTGGTTGGGAACCCCAGCTCTACTCAGAGTCCAGTGATATCACATGGAATAATAACTATTGGAAAAAGTCCCTTTCCCTTTGGTGCAGCTGGCAGTGTAAAAATCTGCCCTCCATTTATGCATACACTTATCTATAGATAAAGGAGATGTTGGAAAAGTGAATTTTGTGGTTAGGAAATGCATTATGATCCATATTTTCAAGATAATACATGAAAAAAATGGGTATATTTTTGCTGGAATGGGCTTCCCTGGTGCCCAATGGTAAAGTATCTGCCTGCAATGCAGAAGGCCCAGGTTCGATCCTTGGGTCAGGAAGATACCCTGGAGAAGGCAACCCACTCCAGTATTCTTGCCTGGAGAACTCTATGGACGGAGGAACCTGGCAGGTTACAGTCCATGGGGGTCACAAAGAGTCAGATACACTGAGTGACTGACACTTTCACTTTTTACTTTCAATCCGTGATTTCCATGTACGTAGATACACTTGCCTGGAGAATCCCAGGGATGGGGGAGCCTGATGGGCTGCTGTCTTATGGGGTCGCACAGAGTTGGCACGACTGAAGCTACTTAGCAGCAGCAGATACACTGGAAACTGCAGGATTTCTTAAGCACATACTACTGTCCTTACCTGCTAATTGTTTTTCCTCACAAAATTAAAAACACTGTGTTTTTAAAATTTATTGTTGAATATAAAGACATTTCGGTTGTTGCATATGGGTTCTACACATATTATGTTCAGTAATTGACTATTTTGGGATCTTTCTTTTGGTTTTACCTTTGACACGGGTGATGTTGTTCAATGGCATTACAATCTGCAGACATTTTATATTACGAAAATGATGTCCAGCTGAAATCACTGTATATAACTCAGATCCTTTCTTTCACCAATTCTCAAATGTGTAACTCTTTCAGTTCTCCCAAATTTCATAAAGGGATGTAAAACTATATCTGCAAAAATGAATTTCTGTTAGCTACTGGTTTTTATTTAAATATCTATGGGATAAAATCTGTGCCTAAACTTTTAAAAATGTTTGAATGTTAAAACTTTGCTATTTAAAAATCTTTTTCTGAAAATAGAAAACAAAATGAAATGCTTTTTATATAAACTTAGAAAGAAATCACTTAGTCGATAACTGGTAAACATGAAATCATATTTCTGACTGCTTGTTTTTGAAGCAGAGTTCAGCAAACATTTCTGGGGAACTTATTGTTGGCACCCTGATAGCTTGAGTCTAGTGATACTGCAGTGAGCTCATTAAGAAGTTTAACCCACAGTTCCTGTGTTGCTAATCAGGACTTCATAAAGCCTGTTCAAGACTGTAGTGGTTAGTTCAGGGCCCTCAAACAACTGTAGTAAGAGATCTATTCAGCTTTTATCCTCTAACTTTCAAAAGTAATTATTAGATAACAAGAATTAGGTAACATGGCCCATAGAGAAAGTAAATACTGGCTTAATGTCCTGAGATGCTTCTCTAACTAGCACACTAAAGTTAAATCACTGCTGAACCAATTGGTAAATCTAGCTGTATATACTATTCTTGAAGCTACAGTTTGAAATTATATCAAACTATACATAGAAAAGTTACCATTGATACTCTTGGGGGTGATGAAAGAAAGACTATAAAGATACTGGAAAGAGAAAAATTCTAATAAATGAAAGAAAATTCCAAAGAAATCTGAAAACCTGTGTTGAATTGGATTTACTTCTCATTCAAAGTTATAGTGATAATACTAGATACGGTGACACATTAGCTGACAACACACACTGAAAGTATTTACTCTCTATAGTAACTCCTCAATCATCACATTCTAAGCTAATGGTCTTTACCTTTTGGAAATACAAATAACAACAAATGCAGTTCTCAAAATCTTTTTCAGGGACAAAGTGGATAGAAAGTCTTGTTATTATATGGATAATATGTTATATTCTTTTAGTTTATGAAGACTCAAAGCTTGATGTGGTTCACATTTTTAAAAAATGTATTTCATTTATTTATTGCTGCACTGCACGGCCTGCATGATCTTAGTTCCCTGACCACAGACTGGACCCAGGACCTGGCTGTGAAAGCACTGAATCCTACCCACTGGACTGCCAGGGAACTCCTGAGCTGGTTCACATTTTAGAGGGATGATTGCATAAGGACTTTGTTGAAAATTGTTTCTCCATCAGATATTATTTGCCTCTGTCTTCAGAAAATTTTATCCACTGGCAAATCCATTCACTTTTAAATCTTATGAATGAGTTTGTAGGGACTAAGCTTGAAAGGAGCCTTGACTTCACTCATGCACTTCAGTTTCAGTCTGAAAATTTCTAGGTTTGGTTCACCCCTAATGCCACTAACACTGCAGTGGATGTGGTGCTGCCCTCTGCTGCTGCTGCTGCTAAGTCGCTTCCAGTCGTGTCTGACTCTGTGCAACCCCAGAGACAGCAGCCAGGCTCCCCTGTCCCTGGGATTCCCCAGGCAAGAACACCGGAGTGGGTTGCCACTTCCTTCTCCAACGCATGAAAGTGACAAGTGAAAGTGCAGTCACTCAGCCATGTCCGACTCCTAGTGACCCCATGGACTGCAGCCCACCAGGCTCCTCTGTCCATGGGATTTGCCAGGCAAGAGTACTGGAGTGGGGTGCCATTGCCTTCTCCATTACCCTCTTTAGTAACACTTAAATGACTTCCAATTCTAGGGACTGCATGTTCTCAGTCTTGTTGATGAATTATTTTGAAAGTGTTTTCATGATGTATACAGCAATTTAGAAATCTGAAATATTTTCAATTATTCAGTAGAATAGACAAAAAAATATCCTGTCTTTGAGGATTCAAAAATCTTGTTGATAATTTATAATCCTAGAGTATATTGATTGCTTGGGCTTTATAAGATGTTTATAATTTATTTCAAACAAAATTTTTTGCCTTTGCCCTGAAAATTGACCTTCAGTACTAAATCCTAGTCTGAAAAGAATGCTTAAAATGGACTTCACCCTTTAGAAATCCATGCCCTTAATTAAAGAGGTGGCTGAATGTGAGAGAGGTTCTCTATAGACTATTGATGGCCATACATTAGGGACAACCTCAGCAGTTCCTGTATATTTCTTTCAACTTAAAGTCCTGTTGCTGTCCATTAAGAACAGGTTTCTTACTTATCTAGGTTATTTTCTTCACTGTTTACCATTTTCCATTAACTAAGCTAAAAAGGAAATTAGCAATTTTATTTTTGGCTGCTCTAGAGTAAATGTCATAGGCTAAAAATAAGAATTTCTGAGGTACTGCCAAGTGTCCTTAAAAATAAAATTTAAATAAATAAATAAAATATGCTAGAAAATCAAAATAAATAAATAAGTTGTATAAGAAAAAAACCTAATATCAAAGAATCAGTCTTACAACTTGCCAATATTAATGACAGAGAAGTGGCGCCTCTCTGGCCAGGACAGGGTGGGAGGTTCTGTTCTGAGTGAGGCGTATAGCTTTTTGTAGTTTGCACATTGATTAGCACATACTGAGAAAACCTGAGAAAGAAAAACAATGATTTTCTTTTGTAATGAATAAAGCAATTCTTCAGGTGTTAATGGTTTAAAGTGAACAGTAGATACATTCTGATCAAAGGAAAAGTATTGGCAAAACAATATTTTAAACTGTTGTTGATTGTTCTGTTTTTAAGTGTGTTTACTATTTACTTTGAAAGAGGAAGGTATGTCCCCCTCAACCTCTAACTTTTTTTTCACGTTAAGACGACTGTGTGTGTATTTCTCTCTCTTTCCAAAGATGAATGTGGGCTCTCATTTGGACACAAATGAGCTGTGATTCTCTTTAAGGTGTCTATGGTTCTAGCTCAGATACTAACTAGTTGTGTCCTACTTTCTCCTCCATGCCTTTTAGCTCTAATACTCAGGAATTTTGCAAGTCAAGTATCTTTTAATTAGTGTTTCCTTTATTTACTTAGTTTCTTTGTACCTAATGTATTTTTCCTGAAACATGAAGTGCATATGTTTTAATAGATCTTTCTACATTAATATTGTGTACTGTGGGAATTATGGCTAGCACAGCATAGACACTTAATACTTCAGACTTTCCTAATAAGAATCAGACTATGATTCTTATTAGGAAATAAGAATATTTTTTGAAATGCTTTTTTCCATATAAGCGTAGAGTCTGTAGGTAACATTCTACGGGAGGGTAACAGGAGACCCATTAATTTGATTCTAATTTAGTCAGATGGAAAGGGGAATGGGGTAAATTTATATGCTGAAAACTTTATATCATGTATTTATGTAATATTTTTCAGTACAGCATTGAACATGAAGCTATTATTGGGGTATCTATTGTGGTATATATAGGTGCCCATGGTATTAACAAATGAGACTGTCAAGTCAGCATGAGACAACATTCTTGTTTTTATTCCCCATTACCCACCAATGCTGGCGAGTATTGTCCAGTTCTGGACAGTGTCCTCGTTCCCTAGTCCAGCTCTAGCCTTTCACTACTCTTAAATACTTCTCACATCAGGCACACTGTTCATAAAAGGCCTCCATTTCTAACTGTCTCTATTTATTGACTTCCAGCCTGTTTTAGGAACAGATACTCTGTCCTCAAATACTTCCTTTTCCTTGATGCTTTCTCTGACCAATGCACCCAAATTTGTGAATTTCTTTAGCAATTTCAACCTTTGTCACAATACTGAGTGACATTATTTTTAGACATTCTTGGAGTGAGTGCTATGATGGAAAATGAACAAATTTTTTATTTCTGATTTTGTTTCCTTGACCACAGACATGACACTGTTTCGTTACTCATCTTCCCTTTCTAGATAACCAAGCTGAAAATAGATAGTAACCCTTTGCCAAAGGATTCCGGGACTCCTCCAGGCTCACGGACATTGAGAGGTAATGAGAATTTTCTGTTTACTTTTTTGCCCAGATAAGATAAAGAAAAGCACTAGTTTGTAAGAGCACACTCCTTCCAACACCAAAGAGACATAACTTTACTGTATATAGTCTCCAGTACTCTGTAGCGTCTCCTGCTCTCTGCCCCACCTTCAGTTCCAGTTATAAACCTTACAGATATGCAACTGCTGAAGTTCTGACAGCTGCTGCAGCTGGATCTATTCTATGCTCCATTTCTGAATGAAGTGGTTTCTTTGAACAGGACATTAATTCAACTGCAAAAAATAGGGCTTGTTTGTTATCAAAGACTCAGTCCTCTTGATGATATTAAGCTTCATGTCTTAAGTGGAAATCCACAGAGAAAATAGAATCTTAATAGCCTTTGCCTTCTGAAGTGGATATATTTGCTAACATAAAGACTATAAAAGTAGCTTGGAATTCTGAAGCAAAAAAAGGCAGTTTAAATCAAGGTGCATATTTTATCTACAGTGTAGAATGCTTATATTTAATAGGAAAGCTATTGGATATCAGGACCTTTAAGGAAAGTGACAATCATATGCCTGTAATTTACCCTAATTTTTAATTAAAATGGTTCACACATTTATGTGATGAGTAACGACTATATTGAGATGCATAGTTGCCCAATATGAATGTAAAAAAAAGTTTTTTTTAAAGAAAAGATTTTTTTTCAACCTAACTGATTATTTGTACCCCTAAGTGTACTATGAAACTTTCTGTACTTACTCTGTTTTGTTTTGTTTTTGGTGAACACATTTAAATTCTACTGTCTTTGCAAATTTAAATTATAAAATAGTCACCATTTTATATTTAAATCATCAGATTTTATCATCTATCTGAGGTCAAACTATGATGGAAGTAATGAAGATATCAATCCACATTTACAAAGACTTTTTATGACCCCATGGACTGTAGCCTACCAGGCTTCTCTGTCCATGGGATTTTCCAGACAAGAATACTAGAGTGGGTTGCCATTTCCTTCTCCAGGGGAATCTTCCCAACTCAGGGATCAAGTCTGGGTCTCCCACATTGTAGGCAGATACTTTACATCTGAGCCACCAGGAGGTGTTTTAAAAAGGCTACTTCCATTTAGATGTGATCTTTCTCATCTCCTGTTTCTAGAGTGCCAAAGGCACTGATTCACACTGGATTTATGCAAGTGGGATTATAATAGGTGAATTTTTTCTCCTTTCTAATCAGGTATCAGGCAAAAATGAAGACAGTGGTTCAGTGGGGCAGTAGTGATGTGTTTTTATAGTTTGCCTCATATCTTCTGTTTCAGGTCAGGGGTTGAGCATGGTATATGAAGGCAAAGCCATGGGTTAGAGTCCCTGCTCTGCCTTTCCCTAGCTGAGTGATCCTAGAGAAGTTACCTAAGTTAAGGAGATCACTTAAGTAAGATCTTAAGTAAGTAAGTTAAGTAAGATCACTTCTAAGTGATCCTCAGAAGTTACCCTGAGCCTGTTTCCTCATGTAGAAAATGGAGAACATAACACTGCACACTTTATTATGAGGACCATGTAAGATGACACTAATGAAAGCACTTTCAAAATCTGAAAATGGAAAATAATTTTATTTTACTAGATGAGCATCTGGCAGTAGCGTGGGTCGGCAGTGGCCTGCTGCAGGCTTGGGGGCACTGCCTGTAGCAGTGCCCCATGGGAACTTTTAAAGGAGGTCACCATTATCTTCATTACCTCCATCATAGTTTGGCCTCAGGTCAAACAACAGGGAGGGAACACAACCCCGCCCATGAACAGAAAATTGGATTAAAGGTTTACTGAGCATGGCCCCGCCCATCAGAACAAGACCCAGTTTCCCCCTCAGTCAGTCTCTCCCATCAGGAAACTTCCATAAGCCTCTTATCCTTCTCCATCAGAGGGCAGACAGACTGAAAACCACAGTCACAGAAAACTAACCAATCTGATCACATGGACCACAGCCTTGTCTAACTCAATGAAACTATGAGCCATGCCGTGTAGGGCCACCCAAGATGGACGGGTCATGGTGGAGAGTTCTGACAAAATGTGGTCCATGGGAGAAAGGAATGGCAAACCACTTCAGTATTCTTGCCTTGAGAACCCCACGAACAGTATGAAAAGGCAAAAATATAGGACACTGAAAGATGAACTCCCCAGGTCAGTAGGTGCCCAATATGCTACTGGAAATCAGTAGAGAAATAACTCCAGAATGAATGAAGAGATGGAGCCAAAGCAAAAACAACACCCAGACTTCCAGCCTGTTTTAGGAACAGATACTCTGTCCTCAAATACTTCCTTTTCCTTGATGCTTTCTCTGACCAATGCACCCAAATTTGTGAATTTCTTTAGCAATTTCAACCTTTGTCACAATACTGAGTGACATTATTTTTAGACATTCTTGGAGTGAGTGCTATGATGGAAAATGAACAAATTTTTTATTTCTGATTTTGTTTCCTTGACCACAGACATGACACTGTTTCGTTACTCATCTTCCCTTTCTAGATAACCAAGCTGAAAATAGATAGTAACCCTTTTGCCAAAGGATTCCGGGACTCCTCCAGGCTCACGGACATTGAGAGGTAATGAGAATTTTCTGTTTACTTTTTTGCCCAGATAAGATAAAGAAAAGCACTAGTTTGTAAGAGCACACTCCTTCCAACACCAAAGAGACATAACTTTACTGTATATAGTCTCCAGTACTCTGTAGCGTCTCCTGCTCTCTGCCCCACCTTCAGTTCCAGTTATAAACCTTACAGATATGCAACTGCTGAAGTTCTGACAGCTGCTGCAGCTGGATCTATTCTATGCTCCATTTCTGAATGAAGTGGTTTCTTTGAACAGGACATTAATTCAACTGCAAAAAATAGGGCTTGTTTGTTATCAAAGACTCAGTCCTCTTGATGATATTAAGCTTCATGTCTTAAGTGGAAATCCACAGAGAAAATAGAATCTTAATAGCCTTTGCCTTCTGAAGTGGATATATTTGCTAACATAAAGACTATAAAAGTAGCTTGGAATTCTGAAGCAAAAAAAGGCAGTTTAAATCAAGGTGCATATTTTATCTACAGTGTAGAATGCTTATATTTAATAGGAAAGCTATTGGATATCAGGACCTTTAAGGAAAGTGACAATCATATGCCTGTAATTTACCCTAATTTTTAATTAAAATGGTTCACACATTTATGTGATGAGTAACGACTATATTGAGATGCATAGTTGCCCAATATGAATGTAAAAAAAAGTTTTTTTTAAAGAAAAGATTTTTTTTCAACCTAACTGATTATTTGTACCCCTAAGTGTACTATGAAACTTTCTGTACTTACTCTGTTTTGTTTTGTTTTTGGTGAACACATTTAAATTCTACTGTCTTTGCAAATTTAAATTATAAAATAGTCACCATTTTATATTTAAATCATCAGATTTTATCATCTATCTGAGGTCAAACTATGATGGAAGTAATGAAGATATCAATCCACATTTACAAAGACTTTTTATGACCCCATGGACTGTAGCCTACCAGGCTTCTCTGTCCATGGGATTTTCCAGACAAGAATACTAGAGTGGGTTGCCATTTCCTTCTCCAGGGGAATCTTCCCAACTCAGGGATCAAATCTGGGTCTCCCACATTGTAGGCAGATACTTTACATCTGAGCCACCAGGAGGTGTTTTAAAAAGGCTACTTCCATTTAGATGTGATCTTTCTCATCTCCTGTTTCTAGAGTGCCAAAGGCACTGATTCACACTGGATTTATGCAAGTGGGATTATAATAGGTGAATTTTTTCTCCTTTCTAATCAGGTATCAGGCAAAAATGAAGACAGTGGTTCAGTGGGGCAGTAGTGATGTGTTTTTATAGTTTGCCTCATATCTTCTGTTTCAGGTCAGGGGTTGAGCATGGTATATGAAGGCAAAGCCATGGGTTAGAGTCCCTGCTCTGCCTTTCCCTAGCTGAGTGATCCTAGAGAAGTTACCTAAGTTAAGGAGATCACTTAAGTAAGATCTTAAGTAAGTAAGTTAAGTAAGATCACTTCTAAGTGATCCTCAGAAGTTACCCTGAGCCTGTTTCCTCATGTAGAAAATGGAGAACATAACACTGCACACTTTATTATGAGGACCATGTAAGATGACACTAATGAAAGCACTTTCAAAATCTGAAAATGGAAAATAATTTTATTTTACTAGATGAGCATCTGGCAGTAGCGTGGGTCGGCAGTGGCCTGCTGCAGGCTTGGGGGCACTGCCTGTAGCAGTGCCCCATGGGAACTTTTAAAGGAGGTCACCATTATCTTCATTACCTCCATCATAGTTTGGCCTCAGGTCAAACAACAGGGAGGGAACACAACCCCGCCCATGAACAGAAAATTGGATTAAAGGTTTACTGAGCATGGCCCCGCCCATCAGAACAAGACCCAGTTTCCCCCTCAGTCAGTCTCTCCCATCAGGAAACTTCCATAAGCCTCTTATCCTTCTCCATCAGAGGGCAGACAGACTGAAAACCACAGTCACAGAAAACTAACCAATCTGATCACATGGACCACAGCCTTGTCTAACTCAATGAAACTATGAGCCATGCCGTGTAGGGCCACCCAAGATGGACGGGTCATGGTGGAGAGTTCTGACAAAATGTGGTCCATGGGAGAAAGGAATGGCAAACCACTTCAGTATTCTTGCCTTGAGAACCCCACGAACAGTATGAAAAGGCAAAAATATAGGACACTGAAAGATGAACTCCCCAGGTCAGTAGGTGCCCAATATGCTACTGGAAATCAGTAGAGAAATAACTCCAGAATGAATGAAGAGATGGAGCCAAAGCAAAAACAACACCCAGTTGTGGATGTGACTGCTGATGGAAGTAAAGTCCGATGCTATAAAGAGCAATATTGCATAGGAACCTGGAATGTTAGGTCCATGAATCAAGGCAAATTGGAAGTGGTCAAACAGGAGATGGCAAGAGTGAATGTCGACATTTTAGGAATCAACAAACTAAAATGAACTGGAATGGGTGACTTTAACTCAGATGACCATTAATATCTACTACTGTGGGCAAGAATCTCTTAGAAGAAATGGAGTAGCCATCATAGTCAACAAAAGAGTCCAAAATGCAGTACTTGGATGCAATCTCAAAAACAACAGGATGGTCTCTGTTCATTTCCAAGGCAAATCATTCATTATCACAGGAATCCAAGTCTATACCCCAACTAGTAATGATGAAGAAGTTGAATGGTTCCATGAAGACCTACAAGACCTTTGAGAACTAACACCCCAAAAAAGGCATCCTTTTCATTATCAGGGACTGGAATGCAAAAGTAGGGAGTCAAGGAATACCTGGAATAACAGGCAAATTTGGCCTTGAAGTGCAGAATGAAGCACAGCAAAGGCTAATTTTGCCAAGAGAAAGCACTGATCATAGCAAAACACTCTGCAACAACACAAGGGAAGACTCTATACATGGAAATGACCAGATCGTCTATACCAAAATCAGACAGGGCTTCCCTGGTGGCTCAGAGGTTAAAGCGTCTGCCTCTAATGTGGGAGACCTGGGTTCGATCCCTGGGTCGGGAAGATCCCCTGGAGAAGGAAATGGCAATCCACTCCAGTATTCTTGCCGGGAGAATCCCATGGAGGGAGAAGCCTAGTAGGTTACAGTCTAAGGGGTCTCAAAGAGTCGGACACGACTGAGCGACATCACCTCACCTCATATTCTTTGCAGGCAAAGATGGAGAAGCACTATACAGTCAGCAAAAACAAGACTGGGATCTGACTTTGACTCTGATCATGAACA
This sequence comes from Madoqua kirkii, assembly GCA_006408675.1. NCBI lineage: Eukaryota > Metazoa > Chordata > Mammalia > Artiodactyla > Bovidae > Madoqua > Madoqua kirkii. The sequence continues at coordinate 4,119 of SJYC01030501.1, read as the reverse complement.
CCTTATTGCCAAATTCAGACTGGAATTGAAGAAGGGAGAAGCCTAGTAGGTTACAGTCTAAGGGGTCTCAAAGAGTCGGACACGACTGAGCGACATCACCTCACCTCATATTCTTTGCAGGCAAAGATGGAGAAGCACTATACAGTCAGCAAAAACAAGACTGGGATCTGACTTTGACTCTGATCATGAACACCTTATTGCCAAATTCAGACTGGAATTGAAGAAAGTAGGGAAAACCACTAGGCCATTCAGGTATGACCTAAATCAAATCCCATAAGATTATACAGTGGAAGTGAGAAACAGATCCAAGGGATTGGCTCTGATAGAGTGCCTGAAGAATTACGGACGGAGGTTTGTGACACTGTACAGGAGGCAGTGATCAAAACCATCCCCAAGAAAAAGAAATGCAAAAAGACAAAATGGTTGTCTGAGGAGGCCTTACAAATAGCTGTGAAAAGAAGAGAAGCAAAAGGCAAAGAAGAAAAGGAAAGATACACCCATTTGAATGCAGAGTTCCAAAGAATAGCAACGAGAGATAAGAAAGCCTTCCTCAGTCATCAGTGCAAAGAAATAGAGGAAAACAATAGAATGGGAAAGACTAGAAATCTCTTCAAGAAAATTTGAGACACCAATGGAATATTTCATGCAAAAATGGGCACAATAAAAGATGGAAATGGTATGAACCTTAACAGAAGCAAAAGATGTAAGAAGAGGTGCCAAGAATACACAGAAGACTATACAAAAAAAGATCTTCATGACTCAGATAGTCACAACGGTGTGATTACTCACCTAGAGGCTAACATCCTGGAATGCAAAGTCAAGTGGGCCTTAGGAAGCATCACCATGAACAAAGCTAGTGGAGGTGATGGGATTCCAGTTGGGCTACTTGAAATCCTAAAAGATGATGCTGTGAAAGTGCTGTACTCAATAGGCCAGCAAATTTAGAAAACTCAGCAGTGGCCACAGGACTGGAAAAGGTCAGTTTTCATTCCAATCCCAAAGAAAGGCAATGTCAAAGAATGCTCAAACTATCACACAATTGCACTCATCTTACACGTTCAGAAAGTAATGCTTAAAATTCTCCAAGCCAGGCTTCAACAGTACGTGAACCATGAAATTCCAGATGTTCAAGCTGGAGTTAGAGAAGGCAGAGGAACCAGAGATTAAATGGCCAACGTCCGTTAGGTCATCAAAAAAGCAAGAGAGTTTCAGAAAAACATCTACTGCTTTATTAACTATACCAAAGCATTTGACTGTGTGAATCACAACAAACTGTGGAAAACTGGGAAAGAGATTGGATTACCAGACCACCTGACCTGCCTCCTGAGAAATCTGTATGCAAGTCAAGAAGCAACATTTAGAAATGGACATACAACAACAGACTGATTCCAAATTGGGAAAGAAGTACATCAAGGCTGTATACTGTCACTCTGCTTATTTAACTTATATGCAGAAAACATCATGAGAAACGCTGGACTGGATGCAGCATAAACTGGAATCAAGATTGCCAGGAGAAATATCAATAACCTCAGATATGCAGATGACACCACCCTATGGCAGAAAGTGAAGAAAAACTAAAGAGACTCTTGATGAAAGTGAAAGAGGAGAGTGAAAAAGCTGGCTTAAAACTCAACATTTAGAAAACGAAGATCATGGCATCCGGTCCCATCACTTCATGGGAAATACATGGGAAACAATGGAAACAGTGACAAGACTTTATATTTTTGGGGACTCCAAAATCACTGTAGATGGTGACTGCAGCCAGATTAAAAGATGCCTGCTCCTTGGAAGGAAAGTTATGACCAACCTAGATAGCATATTAAAAAGCAGAGACATTACTTTGCCAAACATGGTCTGTCTAGTCAAAGATTTGGTTTTTCCAGTAGTCATGTATGGATGTGAGAGTTGGACTATAAAGATAGCTGAGCCCTGAAGAATTGATGCTTTTGAACTGTGGTGTTGGAGAAGACTCTTGAGAGTCCCTTGGACTGCAAGGAGATCCAACAAGTCCATCCTAAAGGAAATCAGTCCTGAATATTCATTGGAAGGACTGATGCTGAAGCTGAAACTCTAAAACTTTGGCCACCTGATATGAAGAATTGACTCATTTGAAAAGACCCTGATGCCTGGAATGATGAATTCGGGAGGAGAAGGGGATGACAGAGGATGAGATGGTTGGATGGCATCACCAACTCAATGGACATGAGTTTGAATAAATTCCAGGAGTTGGTGATGGACAGGTAACCCTGGCATATTGCAGTCTATGGTGTTGCAACGAATTAGAACCGACTGATGACTGAACTGGACTGAACTGAGATGAGCATGGTTTTACTCCATCCAAGTTACTTTCAATAATCTTAATAAAATACTTCTAGAATAAAAATAGCCCCTTAAGTTTTCTTATGTTTATGAGAGACAAGTACCCAGACTGACTGCCATTTAGAGTGACGGACTTGATAATGCATGCAGCCACATTTTCCACTTAACTGAGTAAACATCCTGATGTCGGGAACACTCACATGTACATGAAACTTAGAAGCTTTCAGTGGTCTGAGGGCTAAAAGAGCATCTTATGAGACTAGCTGCAAGTTTGCAAGATGACCTAAGTAGTGTGAAATTGGCCAAGGTTTTGGATTTCATTTCCAGGTATTTAAGTCTGAATTTTTCCTAAACAGCCTTTGGGGATGGAACAAATCAGATCAATTGATCTTTGGAGACCTAAAGAAATTAAATTAGTCTGGAGTCAGTTACTGCACTAAACCATCTAGTAATTGAATTGCCCCTTGTAACTGATTGAAAACAGCCCTATTTGTAACAATATAGAGAGCTTTTGTAAAATAAGAGATCTGAGAGAAAAACACATCTTTTTATGACATGATGACAGAAATTGCACTTTTCTAACCTAATTGAATATGGTGTTATAAATATGTGTGTGACCTTAATGATTTCAAGTTTCCTGTCCCAGATTTACAGCTACTGTATGGGATACCCAAACAAAAATGCCTTTAGGACTGGATCTGTATGTCTTATACTTCCAAACTCACAGTATTATTCCTTCCACATCTGCACAAGCTTTGTAGATACTCTAAAAGCCACTCTGATTTTCTCACTCTCATTTTATGAAGTTCTATTGAAATACCTGAATGTGTCACATTCTTCACTTGTAGCCTTACTCCCAGGGACAACATCACCCTCATTTGTAAAAGAACACTAGTATCATTAACAAAAGTAGAAGGTATTTTCATTAGATGTTTTGTACATATACCTACAGTGGACAGCTAAGAAGCAAATCAAAAGTCCAAAAGGGTTTCTCAGTATGATCTGATTTATAGCTATTTAGTTCAAGGTGGAGAAGGCAATGGCCACTTCAGTACTCTTGCCTGGAAAATCCCATGGATGGAGGAGCCTGGTAGGCTGCAGTCCATGGGGTCATGAAGAGTCGGACATGACCGAGCAACTTCCCTTTCACTTTTTACTTTCATGCACTGGAGGAGGAAATGGCAACCCACTCCAGTGTTCTTGCCTGGAGAGTCCCAGGGACGGGGGAGCCTGGTGGGCTGCCATCTATGGGGTTGCACAGAGTCAGACATGACTGAAGCGACTTAGCAGCAGCTCAAGGAGAGAATTACCTGCTAGTGCCATATAGTAAATATAACTTACAGATAGTCTGTCAGTTGGTGTTTTCTTTTTATTTTGGGGGTAGTGAAGGGACACTTTCTAAGTGAAAGAAAGATACTAAGGGAAAGCATAGTATTACTTCTGAGAAAGGACAGGAAGATATTTAAAGATATGAAGATATTTAAATGTTCAAAATTAAGTTTCTTCCTTAGGGTTTTTGTTTTGTACAAACAGAGTAAGTGGGAAAGGAATATGTTAGAAAATATATAGTACTGAATACTGACAGAGAAAGTAGAATAGACATTACCAGGCAACAGGAAAAAAGAGGAGTCAGGTATCTGATATGACAAACTCCAGATCTTTTTACTTGTCATTTTCAAGTTTTCTTGATACTGTTTGACATTTATACTTCCAGTGTTTGGAATCATTTTGTCCAGTCTTCTATAAAAAAAAGCCATTGGAATTTTGATTGGGCTTGTGTTGAACTTGTATAATGATTTG
>SJYC01030496.1:0-13662 GCA_006408675.1 Madoqua kirkii | reverse complement strand
GCAATCTTGATTCCAGCTGGTGTTTCTTCCAGTCCAGCATTTCTCCTAATGTACTCTGCATATAAGTTAAATAAGCAGGGTAACAATATACAGCCTTGATGTATTCCTTTTCCTATTTGGAATCAGTCTGTTGTTCCATGTCCAGTTCTAACTGTTGCTTTCTGACCTGCATACAGATTTCTCAAGAGGTAGGTTAAGTGGTCTGGTATTCCCATCTCTTTCAGAATTTTCCACAGTTTATTTTGATCCACACAGTCAAAGGCTTTGGCATAGTCAGGGATTAGAAAAAAACCTGATGCTGGGAAACATTGAAGGCAGGAGAAGAAGGGGATGACAGAGGATGAGATGGTTGGATGACATCACCAACTCAATACATATGAGCCTGAGCAAGCTCTGGGAGATGGTGAAGGACAGGGAAGCATAGTGTGTTGCATTCAATAGGGTCAAACAGAGTCGGTCATGGATGATAGACTGAACAACAATAAGACTTAGAGATAAGATATGGGAAAATCACACTCCTCTCTTTCCTCTAGTCAGTAACTCTTCTTGACTCTTCACTGGATGGCAGCTCCTGTGTGTCAGCTATTGTACTATGCTACTGTAATTTCAGGATACTGTCTTATAAGATTACAAATATTTTCTTTATTTTTGTATTTATTTTTAGGTATTATTTGTGCTGAAAATATTATAAACCTGTTACAGTATCGTACTATATAGTCAGTTCTGTTAGTTGGGTACATAGGCTAGCTTTGTTGGGCTTAACAAATTGGACTTGTGAATGTGCTCTCAGAATGAAACTCATTTGTACATAAGGGACTTACTGTAATACCAGACAGAAAGCAGCCACTGCTTTTACCTGCTCAGTCACTCAGTCATGTCTGACTCTTTGTGACCCCAGGAACTGCACAATGGCAGACCTCCCTGTCCATCACCAATTCCCAGAGTAGACTCAAACTCATGCCCATTGAGTCAGTGATACCATCCAACCATCTCATCCTCTGTGGTCCCCTTCTCCTCGTACCTCAATCTTTCCCAGCATCAGGGTCTTTTCAAATGAGTCAGCTTTTTGCATCAGGTGGCCAAAGTATTGGACTTTCAGCTTCAACATCAGTCCTTCCGATGAACACTCAGGACTGATCTCCTTTAGGATGGACTGATTGGATCTCCTTGTAGTCCAAGGGACTCTCAAGAGTGTTTTCTAATACCACAGTTCAAAAGCATCAATACTTTGGCTCTCAGCTTTCTTTATTGTCCAACTCTTACATCCATACATGACTACGGGAAAAACATAGTTTTGACTAGACAGACCTTTGTTGGCAAATTGATATCTCTGCTTTTTAATATGCTGTCTCGGTTGGTCATAGTTTTTCTTCCAAGGAGCAAGTGACTTTTAATTTCATGGTTGCAGTCATCCACAGTGATTTTGTAGCCCAAGAAAATAAAGTCTATCACTGTCTCCACTGTTTCTCCAATTATTTGGCATGGATTCCATGATCTTGGTTTTTTGAGTGTTGAGTTTTAAGCCATCTTTCTAACTCTCCTCTTTCACGTTCAACAGAAAGCTCTTTAGTTCTTTGCTTTCTGCCGTTTGAGTAGTATTGTCTGAAACCTGAGATTATTGATATTTCTCCTGGAAATCTTGATTCCACCTTTTGCTTCATCCAGCCTGGCATTTCACAAGATGTACTCTGCATAGAAGTTAATTAAGCAGGGTGACCATAAATATCCTTGATGTACTCCTTTCCCAATTTTGAACTAGTCTGTTCCATGTCTATTTATCTGTTTCTTCTTACCCTCATGCTGACTTCTTAGGAGGCAGGTAAGGTGGTCAGGTATTCCAGTCTCTAAGAATTTTCCACAGTATGTTGTGATCCACACAGTCAAAGGCTTTGACATAGTCAATAAAGCAGAAGTAGATATTTTTCTGGAACTTTCTTGCTTTTTTGATGATCCAATGGATATTGGCAATTTGCACTCTGGTTCCTCTGCCTTTTTAAAATTCAGCTTGAATATCTGGAAGTTCTCAGTTCAGGTAGTATTGAAGACTGGCTTGGAGAATTTTGAGCATTACTTTTGGCTGGCATGTGAGATGAGTGCAATAGCATGGTAGTTTGAACATTTTTTGGCATTGCCTTTCTTTTTGATTGGATAAAAACTGATCTTTTCCAGTCCTGTGGCCACTACTGAGTTTTCAAAATTTGCTGGTGTATTGAGTGCAGTACTTTCACAGCATCATCTTTTAGGATTTGAAATAGCTCATGGAATTCCTCCACTAGCTTTGTTCACAGGGATACTTTCTAAGAGCCACTTGGCTTGATATTCCAGGATGTCTGGCTATAGGGGAGTGGTCACACCATTGCCATTATCTGAGTTGTGAAAATCTTTTTTGTATAGTTCTTTTGTGTATTCTTGCCAGTTCTTCTTAATATCTTCTGCTTCTGATAGGTCCATAACATTTTTGTCCTTTATTGAATCCATCTTTGCATGAGATGTTCCCTTGGTATTTCTAATATTCTTGAAGACATCTCTAGTCTTTCGCATTCTATTGTTTTTCTCTATTTCTTTGTATAGATCACTGAGGAATGCTGTCTTATGTCTTTAGTGATGATATCAGTGCAAGAATTCCTCCCTCACTCTCATGTCTCAAACACAGCTCCCCAACCTGACCTGAGGCTGAGATACTCCTGGAGGTGTGTCCTAGAGGTGTGTCTGTAGGTGTGTCTCTAGCAGAGAAGTTGATTGAGGTTCCACAGGAGGATGCCTGCTAGCAGAGGAGTGCCTCCTGTCTGTAGAGAAAACTCATGGGCGGCTACATTTGTGGTGGGTGGGTGGGTGCTGACCCCACAAGGAAGTAGCTGGGACATTCACTGAGATGCTGGTTAACTGAAGTCCCACAGAACTTGCTGAGAAACTGCCTGCAGGATGCACTGAAACTCACTCTAGCTTTATTATTTAAAATCTTATTTTTGATTACAAATGTAATATGAGGTCATTACTGGGAAAAAGAATATGGAATCAGAGTAGGGTAAAATAGGAAAAACCAAAGCTCTCAAAGCATTTATAGAACATTATACACGCTTTTATAGAGCGTGTATATCCTAACACATAGATTTTATATTAGTAGATGTACAAAAGTTGTAATTTAGATGATAATAACAGAATATGTATTAGAATAAGTCCCAAGGACATCAAGGAGATCAAACCTTTCAATTCTAAAGGAAGTCAATCCTGAATACTCATTGAAAGGACTGATGTTGAAGTTCAATACTTGGGACACTTTGCAAAAGATTCTGATATTGGGAAAGATTGAGGGCAGGAGGCAAAGGGGGAAAAAGAGGACAAGATGATTGGATGACAACATCGACTCAACTAATATAAATTTGAGTAAACTCTGGGATTTAGCAAAGGACAGGGGTGCCTGGCGTGCTGCAGTGAATAAGGTCACAAAGAATTGGATATGAAGTACCAAATGAAAAAAATAGAGTGATATTCATTAATATGTATCACTCCATTTTTCTATTTAATAGAGTAATCTTGACTATGTTTGGCTATCTGATTTTTCATGTAAATATTATATTCAAATTGTCAGTTTTCACACAGAAGACACAAACACAATTGGATTTTGAATCTTCTGTCACTTTTAACATTAAAACAGATTAACACTAAAACATAACTTTCAGTGGTAAAAAATACTCCTGCCAAGTAGAAGGTGCAGATTTGATCTCTGAGTCAGAAATATCCCTAGGAAAAGGAAATTGCAACCTACTCCAGCATTCTTGCCTGCAAAATTTCATGGACAGAGGAGCCTGGTGAGCTGTATTCCATGAGGTGGCAAAAGAGTTGGACACAACTCAGTAACTAGACAACATTAAAATAAATAAATTGATGGCCTTTATTTTTTTATACACTGTATATGGATCATTTTAATACCATGAAATAATATACCTGAAAACTTACTACTTCCTAGTTTTGAAATTCTGTTTTCAGGTTTTCATTTTCAGGAACTCTGATAAACAGCTCTATGCATAAAGGTAACTGTTATGAATTGTTTTTAAGGTTTTTTTTTTTTTTTTTTTTCATCCAGGGATGGAACCAGCATCTCCTATCTGCATCTCTGGCATTGGCAGCAGATTCCTTACCACTGGAGCAATCTGGCAAACCCCTATAAACTTGAACTGAGAGGCAAAAGTCATGCGTTATCAAAACTCATAGAAAATTACTGTCATGTGTATCATTTGAAAATATTTTCCATTTTAACCATCAATATATGTGAGTATACCATAGTCTGTCTCTAAGAAAGTACAACATTGCATTAAGTTTTCTTTTTTGCTGTTTCAAAAAATCCTGTGAGTTATAGAATCTTTAGATTTTGATTGGAAAATATATTGCAGTTGTTTTTGTGTGCTGTGTTTGTGAGAGCAAGAGAAACAAAGACAGAGAGATACTAAGGACTGTAAAGAGAGATGACTTTACCTCATTTTTAATTTTTATTTACATAAAGAATCAAAATACTAATTATTTTCTGAAAAATATGAATGATGTAAATGACACAAATTACAATTTAATAAACAATATAATTTACTGTTTTTATTGTTTTCAAATTACTTGTATCATTCATACAGAGCTAATCTGCACTTTTTTTAAGAACTTCATCAGCTAGATTATTTCATAGCAACTAATTGTAATGCAATAATTCAAGGAATTTTTTTTCTTTGTAAAGCATAAATTTGAGCATGCTGAAACAGTTTCAAATTTTATTTTCCTTGGATGAAAGCTTCTTTTATAGTGCAAATGTATTTTAATTAGAAATCTACATTTAAAAATCAAAAGAAAGGAAAACTAATTTTTTTCTTTACTGTTATATGCCAGGGGGTAAATAATATTAATGTTAAATACATGTCTTTTAAGAAAAGAATAAAATAGACTGTGATATGTCTTTGTGTAAGCACAAAGTTCCAACACTCTGCAATTGTCCTTTGAATGAAATTTGACTCATATTTTCTATATTCTAGAATCAAATCTGAGCATTTAAAGAGGTAAACATTGCTTCTTTGATGCTTCACTTCAAAGTATTCAGAAGAAATTAATCAAATTAATCCATCCTTCTTTCTACTCACAAAGAAATACTCTACTCACTCTCATTACTTTAGACTCAGGGCACTTCACAAGACTCTAATGAGCACTGAGAAGGAAAAAAGCAAAAGTACTAAAAGATGGTATTAAGGAGGAGATTGTAAAGTACATAATTTTTTTTTTTTTTTTATGCCAGATTGAGAACATAAATGAGGAAGCAGGCCCCAGGTGGCTGGAAACATTGCAGAGTGCATGGCCCACCTAAAGATGTTAGCTGCTACCCAGCAACCATGGATCACTGCCATGGAATTGCTATGGAATTCAGAACCAGGTTTGGCAGATATTCCAGTGTTGGTGAAAAAGACAGGAATTCATATTTTAAAGTGAAATCTCTAAATCTGTTAACGTTGCTGTTAACAAGAACACAACAACTCTTGTGAGCTGAAACAAGTAAGTCAGGACTTTTCTCCTTAATAAATGAACAGAAAAAAAATGTTGCATACTGGACCTTGGACTTGCCAGCCTCAATTTTATTCAGATCTCAAAAAGTCAGACACAAATGAATGATTGAACAATAAATTTTCTTCAAAGTCTTTAAAAGCATTTTAAAATTAAGTGACAATTATTTTTAATGTCAGTTTTGCCTTCAGTTCAGTTCAGTCACTCAGTAGTGTCCAACTCTTTGCAACCCCATGAAATCAAGCCCTCCAGGCCTCCCTGTCCTCATCAACTCCCGGAGTTCACCCAAATTCATGTCCATCGAGTCTGTGATGCCATCCAGCCATTCTCATCCTCTGTTGTCCTCTTCCCCTCCTGCCCCCAATCCTTCCCAGTATCAGGGTTTTTCCCATGAGTCAACTCTCAGCATCAGATGGCCAAAGTATTGGAGTTTCAGTTTCAGCATCTCCTTCCAATGAACACCCAGGACTGATCAGCTTTAGGATGGACCGGTTGGATCTCCTTGCAGTCCAAGGGACTCTCAAGAGTCTTCTCCAATACCACAGTTCAACAGCATCAATTCTTTGGCACGCAGCCTTCTTCACCGTCCAACTCTCCCATCCATACATGGCAACTGGAAAAACCATAGCCTTGACTAAGTAATGTCTTTATCTAGGTTGGTCATAACTTTCCTTACAAGGAGTCTTGTAATTTCATGACTACAATCACCATCTCCAGTGATTTTGGAGACCCCAAAAATAAAGTCTGACACTGTTGCCACTGTTTCCCCATCTATTTCCCATGAAGTGATGGGATCAGATGCCATGACCTTCGTTTTCTGAATGTTGAACTTTAAGCCAACTTTTTCATTCTCCTCTTTCACTTTCAATAAGAGGCTTTTTAGTTCCTCTACACTTTCTGCCATAAGGGTCGTGTCATCTGCATATCTGAGGTTATTGATATTTCCCCAGCAATCTTGATTCCAGCTTGTGCTTCTTCCAGTCCAGCATTTCTCATGATGTACTCTGCATAGAAGTTAAATAAGCAGGGTGACAATATACAGCCTTGAAGGACTCCTTTTTCCTATTTGGGACCAGTCTGCTGTTCCATGTCCAGTTCTAACTGTTGCTTCCTGACCCGTATATAGATTTCTCAAGAGGCAGGTCAGGTGTTCTGGTATTCCCATCTCTTTCAGAATTATCCAAAGTTTATTGTGACCCACACAGTCAAAGGCTTTGGCATAGTCAATAAGGCAGAAATAGATGTTTTCCTGGAACTCTTTTGCTTTTTCCCCCATCCACTGGATGTTGGTAATTTGATCTCTGGTTCCTCTGCCTTTTCTAAAACCAGCTTGAACATCTGCAAGTACATGGTTCACATATTGTTGAAGCCTGGCTTGCCTTGGGGAGCATCAAAGAAAAAATTTTTTCTTGCCAAAATCCATTGGTAGAAAACCAAGAAACTTTAATCCTGTTGTTGTTGTTCAGTCCCTCAGTTGTGTCTAACGCTTTGCAACCCCATGGGCTGCATCATGACAGGCTTCCCTCTCCTTCACCATCTCTATGAGTTTCTTCAAACTCATTTCTATTGATTTGCTGGTGTCATCCAACCATCTCGTATTCTGTTGTCTCCGTCTCCTCCTGCCTTTCATCTTTCCCAGCATCAGGGTCTTTTCTAATGAGTTGACTCTGCATCAGTTGGCCAAAGTATTTGAATTTCAGCTTCAGGATCAGTCCCTTCAGTGAATATTCAGGACTGATTTCCTTTAGGAGTGATTGATTTGATCTCCTTACAGTCCAAGGGACTCTTGAGAGTATTCTCCATCACCACAATTCAAAAGCATCAGTCCTTCATTGCTCAGATTTCTTATCATCCAACTCCCACATCCATACATGACAACTGGAAAAAACATAGCTTTGACTGCATGGACATTTGTGGGCAAAGTAATGTCTCTGTTTTTTATATGCTGTCTAGGTTGGTCATAACTTTTCTTCCAAGGTTCAAACGTCTTTTAATTTAATGGCTCCTGTGACTATCTTCAGTGATTTTGGAGCCCAAGAAAATAAAGTCTGTCACTGTTTCAGTCCTCTCTCCATCTATTTGCCATTAAGTTATAGGACTAGATGCCATGATCTTTTTTTTGTGAATGTTGAGTTTTAAGCCAGCTTTTTCACTTTTCTCTTTCACCTTCATCAAGATGGGCTTTAGTTCCTCTTCACTTTCTCCCATATGGGTGTTGTCATTTGCATATCTGAGGTTGTTTATATTTCTCCCAGTAATCTTGATTCCAGTTTGTTCTTCATCCAGCCCTAAAGCTAATATGCTGGTTTCATATCTCCCAGTAATAAAATATTGTTTCTCCACTGATAAGGAAAGAGAGTATTTAAAAGATTATATGTTAGTAACAGCAGTACAGGTGCTCTTTGAAACAAAGGAAGATTGTTTTCAGTACATTTTTTTGCCTAAAATGGGTGGTCTTTTTTCTATATCTCTTCCAGATCTAAAGTAATTCTCATGTGTCTTCAGAATTGTAGCTGCAGTGATGGCTAAATTATATCAGCTCTATATCTAGACTCTTAGACACTGAATCCACTTCCAGAGTTACTAGCTATTCCACCTTGTGTGTCTTACCCAAACATCTTGAGTCTCAGGTTCTTCATTTAGAAATTAATGGTTTTGAGAACCAATTTTTTAGGTTTATTATGAAAATTTTGTAAGGAAAATTTTAAAGCAACCAGCTACAACTGAAAAAAATAGAAAACATTCTTAATGTTTATTATTACTATGTCCTCTGATGTCATTCTCTTTTTCCTGGTTTACATGGAATTATTACTGAAGATGTTAGAAGATATATTTTTCTGCCAGTTGAAATATCACACATTTGTACGAGTTGTCTTCTAGGGGGGAAATAGAATTCTTATTCATTTTTGCACATATTTAACGTATTTTTGAGACTACCTCTTCTCTGTTTTTTTTTTTTCAAGTTATTATAAAATTTTAAGCGTCTTTGGCAATTATGTAGTTACTAGACACACATGGACATGGGAACTAAGAGAGACTGAGTGTTTGCCATGGGCCAGTGAATAAGTAAATAAACAAGTAAATAAGGAAGTGGCAGAACTAGGGCTAAAATTTTGTTTTCCTCTCATTATTTCTACCTAAATACATTTCAGTTGAGATTATGCATATTTAAAAAATTGAATGCCTCAATTCATAGAATTTTTTCTTCATTAAATTGGAAAAAAAAGGCTACAGTAACAAAGAGAAAATCAGTCTTTTATAGGGAAATTTTGTCATTTAAGCTGCAGGGTGCCAAACATCTGAGTACCTGTCAACCAGTTCTACATGACTGATACAGTTTGCACTCGTATAAAGGTATTTCTGCAGTTTGAGTTCTAGTTTTACATATTGACAGTTTAATGTAAATGATCAATAGAAAATTATCTTCCATGGGCATTGTGAATAAAAGTCAACAAATTTATTTGTTTTTTTCTAAAAAAATAGTTCTTAAATATTACATTTGAACAGAACTAAAATTTTTAAGCAAATAATTGTGAAGTGCACTTCTGTGTCATTGTTGATTGACTATATTACCTCATCTCTTTCAAACGAAGAAAGCAGAGAAGTTACCAGCTTTATATGAATGAAAGGAAGTTCTCAGACCACATAAGATGCCATTTCAAGATAGATTTCCTTTGGAAGGATATTATGCTAAAATAATATGAGATTTATCTTTACTGCCCACTAAAGAAATGAGAATACAGTGCCATGGAAATGGTTATTTTAGTGTTGTTCAAAGGAATGAAAGTTAAATATAGAACTTTGAATTGCTTTTCTTCTCTCCTCAGTAGTAGTATATGTACATATTCTGGAGATTGGGAATTTCAACTTCACACAATATATCCAGCTAATAAGATTACAGAAACATTGTGCTCTCCATCATTTCCTTATCAGTGACAGTCAGTCCATTAAAAGCTCTAGCCCCAAGAAGTGAATTTCAGTTTTAAACTTCTGCATTCTGAAAACGGTCTTCCCAAGACCATTAATAGATAAGATAGATGCCACATTTGGTGACAGTTTAAGACACCCTTCTAGAATTTTTCTGAAACCTAAAAAAGACCTATTATCTTCTTTGACAAAAGACATTTTATAGTGCTATTTAGTGAATTGCAAAATTCTGAAGGAAGTTTTACTTTTATTTACCTGTGTTTTTGTTTCCTTACACAAGGCAGTAAAATATGTTCAATACCGGTATGTGTTCTACATTTTAATTGCATCCTTTCAGAAAAATTGAATGGGTCTACTAGAAACAATTTTCCTTTCTAGAGTGACACTATTTGTCCTTCTGGGAAGAAAGATGACAATTTATTCCTGGATCCTTAATAGTTTTGGTTGCAATAAGTTTGTCAGGTTCACGATTGAATGTCAAGGTTGTAAAATAATCAAAACAGTCTTTCTAAACTTAGTGTGGAGAAACTGAACAAACTCGAGCAGAAACGGGTGAGTTCACCTCCTGACAAGGCAGGAAAAGAAAATTCCTGCCCAGGTTGATGTTCCCAGGAAACAACCACGGTTGTGAGGCATGACATCCAGGGGGAATTAAAGTCTTACTATTTGAGGTAATTTTTTAAAATTGTAAATGTTATAAGATTTCTTTCTGTGAATGTAGTCAGAACATGTCAGAAAAAGAACAGAATTCAACTTTAAGATTCAGTCTCAGAGGTTTCAGAAAATAGGAAAGAAACCCCTTCACCTGAAGCAAGTGGGCTTTGGAGAAGATTGGCATCTAGGTCACTGCTCTAGCTGTTCCTCAGGAGAATTGGAAATAAGATTAAAAATCTAGGTGTCTGCAGCAGTCCAGTAAATTACTAGTGCCTTTAAAATATAAAACTAAGGAAATAATCAATGCAAATGTAGGATAATTTGGTGATAAAAGCACAGAAATAAATATGTCTCAAAATAAAGATACAGATATTAGTCTATAACACGCAGAAAATAGGATCCATAGAATAGAGTGACAAACACATGGTGTGCTGAAGAGATGAACTGTGTTGTCTTGTCGGGTACCGAAGTCAAAATCCGTTTAAAAAATGCAGCAAAAGGGTGTTGACTCCCTTTGGAAAATTTTATGTAATCAGAGAATGCTAAATATAAACAGAATCAAAGATATATTTGAATGAAGTATGTTGTATATGGGAGAAGGCAATGGCACCCCCCTCCAGTACTCTTGCCTGGAAAATCCCATGGACGGAGGAGCCTGCTAGGCTATACAGTCCATGTGGTTGCTATGAGTCAGACACGACTGAGCCACTTCACTTTGACTTTTCACTTTCATGCATTGGAGAAGGACATGGCAACCCACTCCAGTGTTCTTGCCTGGAGAATCCCAGGGAAGTGAGAGCCTGGTGGGCTGCCGTCTATGGGGTCGCACAAAGTAGGACATAACTGAAGCGACTTAGCAGCAGCAGCACCAGCATGCTGTATTTGAGGTGGAACCAAGTCCCATCTTTAAAAAAACTAGTTCCCATAGCATCTCAGAAGCTAGGAACACTCTAGAGAGATTGGGTTACTTACACTAAAATTAACATAAATATTAGGTGATACATTTTGAACATTTTCTATGTGTAGTAGTTGCATTTTTTGTCTTACATTACCTAATCTCTGCAATTAATCTATGAGGAGTCACTCTATTTTGTCAGCTCCACTGATAAATAAATTGAGTCTAAAACAGATTTGATATTTTTTGTCAAGATTACAAAGCTAAAAAGCATCAGAGTAAGAATTTTCAAACTCTTATTTAGCAAGGCAGTACATACTTCATGATGCATGTGATAAAAAAAAAAAAGTTAACTCATAATTTATGCATGTGTTCTTTAATACTGACTCAACCTATCTGTCTAAGGGTATAGGTAACAGTACATGCCTTTTTTTCCCACCCTAAATCTTCTGATACAATGTTTTTAAGTGAATCAACTCTAAATAAAATTTTACTTCTCACAATATCCTAGAAATATAGTTTAAAATGTTTTCCATAATTCAAGGTTATTTATATAAATTTATATGATGTTCACATTAATTAAAGCATGATTCCTGGGTACTGTGTGTGTGAGCAAAGTCACTTCAGTTGCATCTGACTTTGTAAGACCCTATAAACTACAGCCTGCCAGGCTCCCCTTGACCATGGAATTCTCCAGGCGAGAATACTGGAGTCAGTTGCTGAACCCTCCTCCAGGGAATCTTTCTAACCCAGGGATCAAACTCATATCTCTCAAGTCTACCTGTTTTGGCAGGCAGATTCTTTACCACTAGGGCCACCTGGGAAGTCCAGTAACTGGGTATATATATGGATAATTAGAGTAATTTGGTAAGCTAACTTTTCTGTGTCGGAGAAAGCAATGGCACCCCATTCCAGTATTCTTGCCTAGAAAGTCCCATGGATGGAGGAGCCTGGTAGGCTGCAGTCCATGGGGTTGCAAAGAGTCGGACATGACTGTGCGACTTCACTTTCACTTTACACTTTCATGCATTGGAGAAGGAAATGGCAATGCACTCCAGTGTTCTTACCTGGAGAATCTCAGGGACAGAGGAACCTGGTGGGCTGCCATCTACGGGGTTGCACAGAGTCAGAGACGACTGAAATGACTTAGCAGCAGCAGCAACATAGATTATAATTTTGAGTAGACAAGAAAACTATGTTGCAATATCCATTTGAACAACAGTAGCTTCCTATTAATATTACAAATATCATGCTTAATATAACCATCCCTAAACATAACTGAAAATCATCTGATTATCACAGTTTTGCCTTTTGCCTTTTTTTAGTAAACAAAATAGATATTAAATTTCAGAATGATGAAATATGACTAAAGCTGCTTATTTTGTGTGTCAATATGATAAGTGGTATGTAAATATTCCCAAACTTAGTTCTCTATCTTCACAATGAAATGCAGTGATAAACTAATGCTTTGTAATCTGAAAATCATATTTGTCACACTTTCGTTTCAGGATGTCATATTAAAAATATGTATGCTTTATGATCTGTGCTTCAGTTACAGTTGAAATCAAGACTGCATGGAAAAACAATGCCTATAGTTTCAGTTTTCACATGAATATTGTTTTCCAAGAACCGTAGCTTCTGCTTCTTATTCTTACTCATCTCCCTCCATGCCTTTTAGATTAAATTTCTTTAACAAATGTTTTTCTTGCCCCATATGTACCTTCTACTTAAATAAATTACTATTCCCTATTCTTGCAGCTTGTTACAAGGTATCCTTTTTGGTTTACATAAATGTTCCATGATATCTGGTCCTGCGCTAGTTAACATGATTTCCACCATAGCGTCTATAGGATAAATACAAACACCTCAAGAATGCTACTGCTAAGTTGCTTCAGTCGTGTCCGACTCTGTGCGACCCCATAGACAGCAGCCTACTAGGCTCCCCCATCCCTGGGATTCTCCAGGCCACAACACTGGAGTGGGTGCCACTCCCTTCTTCAATGTATGAAAGTGAAAAGTGAAAGTGAAGTCACTCAGTCGTATCCGACTCTTCGCGACCTCATGAACTGCAGCCCACCAGGCTCCTCTGCCAATGGGATTTCCAGGCTAGAGTACTGGCGTGGGGTGCCATTGCCTTCTCCGACCTCAAGAATAGATAAGTGTAGAAAGATCAAGTAAACACAAATTGACACATAATATGAAAACAACTAGAGCAAATGCAGTGCTTAGCAACATACTGTAAAGAATATGAATATTACAGTGTCTGTAACTGTTGTCATTCATATAGAATGTGGTGAAACCATTAGTCATTGAATTAGTATAGCTAGGTTTTGATGGCTAAGAACACTCTCCCAATAGTCATCTTGATTTTTTCCACTGAAATAGGATTGGATTTTCAGTCTTCCATTGAAGAGATGTATTAATCAAGCCAACTTGGCATAATTAGCCAGTTCTCAATTTAACGTCTCTCTCCACTGATGTTTATACATTTTACATACACTCTGATTTCATTGGATTATTCATTATTTTGGACTTGACTTTCTATTCCAAGGCAAAAATTTAAAAAAAAATTATAGTACATTATTGTCATTGCTAGATCAAATATATAAATTTAACTTCTTCTCACATTTATAATAATAAATCTGTTAACTTCC
>SJYC01030493.1:0-29957 GCA_006408675.1 Madoqua kirkii | reverse complement strand
GTTCCATGAGTGCATGTTTACTTATGTATCTTCTTTCATGTCTGCAATCAGTATATAAAACTTTGATTGGATTACAATGCAGAATTTATGCTGAAATATCAGTCTTAGAATGATTAAATAAAGATGTCTACAAATGTCACTTAGAAAAGAACAAAAAGCAAAACACTTTTAACTACTTCAAATATTGTATCAGGTAAACATTTTACTAACTAAGCTATCTCAAATACGAAACTTTGGCTGAGTTTCCATCCCATGTATACTTTGTATGTACTGTGCACTTCTAGGTTTTCAGCTGATGAAAATCACTGGTAAGTTTAGTGGATCTCAAACACAACTTCTCTGATATTTTACTCCTCTAACATATTCACAATTAAAGTTTTTTTTAATATGTTTCCTAAATTCATGCTGATGCATCAATAAAAATGATTCTTAACCACTCAGTACAATTTCCCAGATGAATCACATGTAAATGATTATATTGTAAGATTGGCATCCAAAGGAAAATCACAAAATTTCAAGACAGGACAAATCCTTATTAGCCTTCAATTTCTATAAATGATTAAGTTCATATTTTACTAATAGCAACTTTGAAGGAAATTGTAGCTGTACTTTTCAGAACATTGTTTTGTACCTCTGTAGGATCAAACCATAAATGAGATAAGAAGTTAATGTTAATTTTTCACATATACTTTGACTATCCTAAACATAAATGGAAGCTGTGTAAAAAAGTAGATGATTGCTTATTTCAAGCAGTACAGGAAAAAAATGGTATGAGCATTGCAAGAGCTATTTCAAAGTCAAAGGAAAGAAGACTCAAGTAGACACTAAGTATAAACAGTGCTGACATAAACAGACTGGCTTACTGGTAGCCAATAGCTGAAAAATATTTGTTTTAAAGTGGAGCAGTTTTTAGCAAACAGCCTTGTAAGTAGAAGTAACTGCATAGCCACACACACACACAAGAAAATTAACATTCTTTACATGCACTTTTTAGCAAACAGCCTTGTAAGTAGAAGTAACTGCATAGCCACATACACACACAAGAAAATTAACATTCTTTACATGCACTTTTTAAGGAATAGTTTAGCTTTTCACAGAAGACTGAAACTTCTATATTATGTGGAAAATGTTTTAAAGATAAAAAAAAAAGTCACTTGGATATTGCTAAATATCAAGGAGGTTAACTTCCTTCAATTATCAGTAATATTCTAAAATATGTTATGGGAATAGTGTAGACACAAAAAAAGATGAGGGAATAATAGTAGAATCAATGCAAATATGCCCCTTAAATTTCCAAGCTTTACTCTTAAGTAAAATAATTGCTGTTTGCTTTAAAAGTAATGATCACAGTTTTTCTTTTATGTCATGACTTTTCAAAACTTTGGTGTTGTAAATACCTGCAAGGTGGAAGACCTGAGTTTGGTCCATAAGACCTGGGTTTGATCCCTGGGTCAGAAAGATCCCCTGGAGAGAGAAATGGCAACCTACTCCAGTACTCTTGCCTGGAAAATCCCATAGTCAGAGAAGTCTGCAGGCGACAGTGCATGGGGTTGCAAAGAGTAGGACACAACTTCACTTTCACTTTCACTTTAAAAGTAATGATCAGTTTTTCTTTTATGTCATGACTTTTCAAAATTTTGGGGTTGTAAATGAATTAATACAGTAATATTATTATAAGAAAAAACTGACTATTACTTTGTTGTTTTTGTTGTTCAGTCACCCTGTTAGATACAACTCTTTGCAACCCCATGGACTGCAGCATGCCAGACTTCCCTGTCTATCACCATCTGCTAGAGTTTGCCCAAGTTCGTGTCCATTGCATCGGTGATGCCATCCCGTCATCTCATCCTCTGATACCCTCTTCTCCTTCTGCCTTTAATCTTTCCCAGCATCAGGACTTGTCCAATGAGTCTGCTGTTCACATCTGATGACCAAAATATTGGAGTTTCAGCTTTGGCATCAGTCCTTCCAAAGAGTATTCAGGGTTGATTTCCTTAAAGATTGACTGATTTGATCTCTTTGCTGTCCAAGGGACTCTCAGGAATCTCCTCCAGCACCACAGTTCAAAGGTATTAATTCTTTGGTGTTCTGCCTTCTTTACAGTCAAGCTCTCACAGCCAAACATGACCACTAGAAAGACCGTAGCCCTGACTGTATGGATTTTTGTTGGCAGTGATGTCTTTGCTTTCTAACACAATCTAGGTTCGTCATAGCTTTCCTGCCAAGAAGCAATCATCTTCAGATGTCATGGCTGCTGTCAACATTTGCAGTGATTTTAGAGCCCAAAAAGAGAAAATCTGTTACTACTTCTACCTTTTCACCTTTCATTTGGAATGAAATAATGGGACTGGATGCCATGACCTTAGTTTAGGCTTCCCTGGTGTCTAAGACTATTATTTAGTCAAGCTAAATGATACATATGTAATAAAAAAAATTTATTGAGCAAGACCAAATTTCAGTTCCTACTTATAATTAAAATACTAGACACCTTTTCTCTCTTGAAAAAGTAATTATGAGGATTTCCCAGGTGGTCAAATGGTTAAGATATGTGTTCCAATGCAGGAGACATAGGTTCAATCCCTCATCTAGAAAGATTCCACATGTCAAAGGGCAACTGAGCCCATGGGCCACTATTACTGAGCCTGCATGCCCTAGGGCCCATGCTTCACAACAAAAATGAGAAGCTTGTGCACCCTAATTAGAGAGTAGTCCCCACTCATCACAACCAAAGAAAGCTTGTACACATCAATGAAGACTCAGCACAGCCAAAAATAAAAATTTAAAAATTCCTATTAAAAATTATATATATATAAACACTGCATATCTATCTATCTAAATAAAATGGCATATGCATACACACATATGTATGACCAGTCCATCCTAAAGGAGATCAGTCCTGGCAGTTCATTGGAGGGACTGATGCTGAAACTAAAACTCCAATATTTTGGCCACCTCATGCAAAGAGTTGACTCATTGGAAAAGTCACTGATGCTGGGAGAGATTGGGGGCAGGAAGAGAAGGGGATGACAGAGGATGAGATGGCTGGATGCCATCACTGACTGGATGGACATGAGTTTGAGTGAACTCTGGGAGTTGGTGATGGACAGGGAGGCCAGGCATGCTGTGATTCATGGGGTCACAAAGAGTCGGACATGACTGAGTGACTGAACTGAATCCTGTATATCACCAATGCACTTATTTATCAGTTTGGTAACCTAAAAATTGGTTCTTAATAGTTAAAAAAAATCTTTCATTTTCTTAGTAAAAATAGTTCTGATTAACCTATATATAGGTCCACTTGTCACAGCTATTGTGTGGAAATTGGATCTTTCTAGGTGTCCACCTGGTATAAAAATCAGCTCTTTACTTTGTTTCTACTTGTCATGTACCAGCTTTGGACAAATTTTTCAACATTGCAGAGCACGGGTTAAGAAATAGATTTTATTGAAGAAATGAAAACTTGCATAAATAAATGAGCTGTCAAGGTAAAGGAGGCTAAATCAAAATCACAGCGATATGCCATTCTGTACTATCTAGGATGGCTCTAATCAAAAACAAAACAAAGCAAAGCACAACGAAGAAACAAAAGAGAAAATAAGTTGATAAAGATGTAGAGAGATTTTAAGCCTTGTGCATTTCTGGTGGGAATGTAAAATGGTACAGCTGCTATGAAAAATGGTACAACTGTTCCACAAAAATTTGAACATTACTATATATTCCAGCAGTTTCACATGAGCATATGCCACAAAGAAAACGTGGGATTCAAAGAGCTATCAGTGCACCCATGCCCCTAGCAGCATCATTCACAATAGCTGAAAGATAGAACCAACCCACTTGCCTGTCAACAGACAAATGAATAGGTAAAAATATATACAGTGAAATATTATTCATTCTTAAAAAAAGAAAAAGTTTTACTCTTGCTGCAACATGGGTGTATCTTGAAAACAATACACTAAGTGGAATAAGCCAGTTATAAGAAGATAGATATTATATTATCTCATTTATATGAAATACCTACAGTAGTGAAATTTATAGAGGTAGAAAGTAGAAGGGAGTTTGTCAGAGGAAAGGGTAGATAGACTGATGAGTTATTATCTCATGGTACAGAATTTTGATTGGAGGCTGATGAGAAAGTTTTGGTGTCACATATATTTTATCACAATTTAAAAAAGGGAGATGCATAGGACCTCCTTCCCCACTACTACAGGGAGAGATGTGTGGCCGAGCCGGAATGCTGCCGGGCCAGTGTATCAGTCTAATTTTCGTTGGAAAACCTCAGCCCTAGTTACTGTTTCTTTTTATAATTCAATTGTAAAAGTTTGTCATTTTTAAATAAGCAGACTGCTTGATGTCAAGAAGTCTAGGTGCTGATCACTTATAGGAGTTATTTGGATAAATGAGTGTCTCAGCATCTAGAAATATTTTGAGGCCCAAAAGATTGTTACAGATACTCTTGTCAGGAGATAAAGTCACACTTCACATGGGAAGAGCCAAGCAGCAGAAAAGACTCCATTCCCGTGGACTCACTGTCCCATTCTCCCAGAGTGCACTCCTTGAGTTTCTCCCGATAATCCTGCTCTTTGTATGGCATGAAGAGAGAAAAATATTTCCTGAGGAACATGACATATAGCCTAATTTAAAATTTTGTTTTAAAACTGCAATGTCTTGTCAAAATAATATGTGAAGATACTAACCAGCTCATAATTTTTCCATTCTTATTTTACTGTTATTTCTTTTTCTTGTCTTTAGATTTTAATGCCAATACAAATTACAAATTTTCTCTTTCTGATTGTCCTTGTTGGTCAATTTTCTCTTAGAACAGTTTCCTCATAAATATATGAAGATTTTTTTAATCTATCCTCATACTTTTATCTCTTTTATGCTATGATTTATTTATAGATTTAGATACGATAAAATTGCAAGGGTATGAGGAGAAGAATGGATAAGATAAAATAGAGACACAAAACTGATAGTAAAAAATACAATGACAGAGAGTGTAGAGAAGAAAAGATACCTTTTAGAAGAGATAGAAAATATTCAGATTTGAGTATTAAATAAACCATAATTTCCTTGCCATTAACTACCAGAATTTTTAAATGCAACAATAGAAAATCAAAACACTTACAGAGAGAACTGCAGATTTACAAGAAATAGGAAAATTACAAGGTAGCAGTTCTCACAATTTGGCTTCAGAATCAGGATTATCAGGATCACTTGGGACCTTGTTAGTAATGAAGATTAACAAGATTTCTCCAGACCCACTATTTCAAAAACTTAATCAGCAACCCAGGGTTAAAACAGCTTTCTGGAAATTTCCACTGCATGTGAGCATTATGACTACAGTGAAGTCTGCATCTATGCTATAGAGTCAGGTATGTTCACTAATGGATTGGTATATTTTCAGTTTTGTTTAAGACACATATATGACAGGAAATAAGATATTCATTTTAAAAAGGTTATTTTTACAGTCTTAACTGTGGGTGGATTAAAAGTAGAGGTTTACTGAATCAGGGACTTTTATAGTTCAGACAAAATTATTAAATGCAATAAAGAGGGCAATTGGAAAACATGTATTTTATACTTTTTTTGTTTATTAGCCTAAACTTCTCAGAGGGTCTGCCCCAGTGGCTCAAAGGTTAAAGCATCTGCCTGCAATGTGGGAGACATGGATTCGATCCCTGGGTCCAGAAGATCCCCTGGAGAAGAAAATGGCAACCCACCCCAGTATCCTTACCTGGAGAATCCCATGGGCCTAGGAGCCTGGTGGGCTACAGTCTATGGGGTCGCAAAGAGTCTGACATGACTGAATGACTTGACTTCACTTAAACTTCTCTGAATCAAGGCTATACATTGTTACCCTGCTCATTTAATTTATATGCAGAGTACATCATGAAAAATGCCAGGCTGGGTGAAGCTAAAGCTAGAATCAAGCATCAACATTGCTAGAAGAAATAGCAATAAACTCAGCTATGCAGATGACACCACCCTAATAGTAGAAAATGAAGAGGAAATAAAGAACCTTTTGATGAAGATGAAAGAGGAGAGTGAAAAAGCTGGCTTAAAACTCAACACTCAAAAGGCAGAGATAATGGCATATAGTCCCATTCCTTCATGGCAAATAGATGGGGAGACAATGGAAACAGTGACAGACTTTATTTTCTTGGGCTCCAAAATCACTGCAGACAGTGACTGCAGCCATGAAATTAAAAGACACTTGCTCCTTGATAGAAAAACTATGACAAATTGAGGTAACGTATAAAAAAGCAGAGACATCACTTTGTGACAAAAGTCCTTCTAAGTCAAATCTATGGTTTCTACAGGAGTCATGTATGGATGTAAAAGTTGGACCATAATGAAGGCTGAGTGCTTTAGTGCTTTCAAATTTTGAGAGTCCCTTGGACTGCAAGGAGATCAAACCAGTCAAGCCTAAAGGAAACCGACCCTGAATATTCATTGGAAGGATTGATGCTGAACTCGAATACTTTGGCTACCTGACACAAAGAACCAAATCATTGGAAAACACCCTGATGCTGGGAAAGATTGAAGGCAGGAGGAGAAGGGGCGACAGAGCATGAGATGGTTGGATGGCATCATGGATTCTATGGACATGAGTCTGAGGAAACTCTGGGAGATAGTGAAGGACAGGAAACCCTGGTGTACTGTAGTTTATGCGTTCGCAAAAAAATCAGACAAGACTAAGCAACTGAACAACAACAAAGCTGCTCCAAAAATAATCTATTAATTTAAAATATTAAGAAAAAGAAAGTAATGTAAATCATTTATTAGTTTTTCTTAAAAAATTATGTATGAAATAGAGTTCTTCATCCTAGATTTCTTTTTTCTCTAGAAAGAGTGCTGAGCTGTGTAACTTTTGCAAATTTGAGTGGGTTATTCTTGAGATACTAATTTCTAGTACTGAATCTTAAATAGAGCTTTTTAGGACTGTATTTGTTCTTTGTTGTTTCTTTTTTGAATATTGCCTTTATTTTGCAGAAAATGTTTGCTGATTGTCTTTGGTTACTTTTTTTCAGAAAAAAAAAAAGCCATTATAAGTTTAACAATAGAAGAGGTGATTATATGTGCTCAAAATAAACACATTCTAGTGGGCATAACAGTGGAATTTCCATTTCAATTAAAATTTGTTGTCCTCAACTATGAATTTATTTTGTCCTTAACAGTTCAACTATAAGCATGATAGTGGTCACAAAAAAAGACCTGAAAAATACTCTGAAACAACAATGCAATTGCAAGTATGCTTTTTATTTCACTAAATAAAATGAATTGAGTTTATTAATTCTAGTGTGTCAAATCCTCCATATACTGAATGAAATTGAAGAACAAAAAGTTTCTGGACCTTAGCAAACAAAACGTTATTATGATCAAGTAATGGCCATTTAATAGGCCAACTGAACTTTGTTTCCATGCTTTAAATCATCCATAGCATATAAACACAACTGAGGACTACACTGATACTGCCGATGATGGATGAGTGGTTATTTTTTTGATAAACAGTAGAGTATACATTCCTTTTCTTTTTTTAAAGTGAAGTTAATAAGGTTTTTTTCTTAATCTATGATACTGTCATCTTGTTCCTAGAACAAATCAACACTGGTAGATATAAACAAAAATAGTGAATATTTTAAGGAAAAGCTTTGATTTACATGGAAGGTGATGACAGGAGCTGTAATCTCTTTCTAGTAAGCCATGATAGATAAGCATTGAGTTTTCCAAATGTAATGGCTGGTAATCATCCTCTGTAGACTCAGTTCATGCTACACAGATTTGGAGTTTTATTTATGTAAGGCATTCAACATGCGACTGTGATATGACCTGTCTTCCAGGCGCCCAGTCTTTGTTCACACACTTCCAGGGGTGACTGTTCCCCATCACAAAGTCTAAGAGGAAGCAATACTTCGTGTTGGGGTCCAGGTCAGACATACTCAAAACCAGTACCGGGAACATCATCTTGCTGTCCCCAGTGACCATTATCTGGTTGGTGAACTCTTTGAAGTGCAACCACATCTAACTTTTCTTGGCTGACACTGGAGTCACCCTTCTCCCTGCCAGCTTGCAGCTTTCACCCCAAGGAGCTCAGCTCGTAGTCCAATCAGTACTGCAGTCTCTTTTACAAGTTCTGGATCCAAGGAACCTGTCTTTCTGTCAATGTTTCTTCATTGGCCCTCAACTCACACTCACCACCTAGAAGCCATGTTTAACTCCTTCAATAGGCACTCTTCCATGAAAAGGAACTGCAGTGACCTAGGATGAGGGAAGACATTAAGTCTGGGAAGAAGATGGGCAGAGCAGAGAGGTGAAGACAGATGGTATTTCCCTCAAACTCCTGCAAAGTGTGACAAAAATAACTCTTTGTAGTATCAAATTTGCTTTAAACAATTAAGAATTAGACTATCTACTGGCACACAATTATTTATAAAATATGCAAATAAAACGATTGATTTTTCAAACTCTCTTGTAAACAAAAGGAGCATTTATAATGTATCAGACTATAAATTATGTGCATTTGTATGCTCAGTCACTTTCGACTGTTTGTGACCCCATGGACTCTAACCCATCATGCTCCACTGTCCATGAAATTTTCCAGGCAAGAATACTGGAGTGGGTGGGTTGCCATGCCTTATTCCAGGAGATCTTCCCTACCCAGGGATCGAACTTGGGTCACCCTCATGTCTTGCAGAGCAGGCAGAATTTTTATCACTGAGCCACCAGGGAAGCCCTACATTTTATGTACCTTGGGATTGTTATAAATTTCTATAATAAATTATTAGATTTTTATGCTACTTTTTAAAATGCTGACCACAGATGTTTGAAATTTGATAGGTATTTGTAAAATTTCCTTAAAGGACTCTAGGAGAGCTGAAAGTTTTGACAGTTTTGAAGTTTGCAGACCTTTTAGCTAGCTTCTTGGTAAAGTACCATATGCTATGAGCATTACTTCTTGTGCTTTCCAAATGGACATGTGATGTCTGTGAACCTGACCTGCACAGAGTAGTTGTTTTGGTTCTTTAAACTGCCTGCCAAACTGTGGCAGCAGCATTTTGATATGGGCAGATGGTCACTTCAAAACAACTCAAAATATGATATTTGGCCTCTGAATTTACCTTTGAATTCAAATCTTTGTATATGAATGCTAGCTCAGATTGAATTTCAACTCTGACTAATTGTTTTGATGTTCCTAGGCAGTTCACATGAAACATCTGATCAAATAACTAACATGGATTTCATTCTTATTTGTTGTATAATGTCCCTTCTGGTGGTGTGATAAATGCGATAAAAAAGCTGAGGATAAAAACTAATATGTAGCTCCTATCCAGAATATGATGAACATATGTATCAACAAGAGACAACAATCCATATCTGAGGTTAAGCACATAGTTTACTGCTAAATCTAATTAAAAAAAAATGACAATAGCACAGACTTCAAACTTTGAAAGATACTTGAGTAAAATAGGAAAATTTAATGCTTTTTTTGTAGACAAGGTAGCAGGGGCACAGACATCAAAATCTCACACAGATTTTAAGCAAAGGTAATTACATTGATTTAAATAGTTCTTTCCCATTTTTTACATACTTTATCATCTTAATTCAGACCTTGCTTAATTTCTTTATTTCTTTCCTTTTTTCTTTTCTTTTTCTTCCATTCCAGTTCAGTCACTATGCCGTGCCTGACTCTTTGTGACTCCAGGACTGTGGCACACCAGACTTCCCTGTACATCACCAACTCCCAGAGCTTGCTCAAACTCATGTCCATGAGTCAATGATTCCATCCAACCATCTCATCCCTTGTTATCCCCTTTGTCTCCTGTCTTCAATTTTTCCCAGCATCAGGGTCTTTTCCAATGAGTCCATTCTTTGCATCAGGTGGCCAAAGTATTGTAGTTTCAGCTTCAGCATCAGTCCTTCCAATGACTATTCAGGACTGATTTCTTTAATTGACTGGTTGGATCTCCTTGCAGTCCAAGGGACTTTAAAGAGTCTTCTCCAATAGCATGATTCAAAAGCATCAATTCTTCAGTGCTCAACTTTCTTCATAGTCCAACTCTTATATCCATACATAACTACTGGGAAAACCACAGCTTTGACTAAATGGATGATTGTTGGCTAAGTAATGTCTCTGCTTTTCAATAAGCTGTCTAGTTTAGCTTTTCTTCCAAGGAGCAAGCAGCTTTTAATTTCATGGCTACTGTCACCATCTTCAGTGATTACTGAGCACAAATAAATAAATAAATAAAGTTTCTCACTGTGCCCACTGTTTCCCCATCTATTTGCCATAAAGTGATGGGACTGGATGCCATGATCTTAGTTTTCTGAATGTTAAGTTTTAAGCCAACTTTTTCACTCTCCACTTGCACTTTTAACATGCAGCTCTTTAGTTCTCCTTCACTTTCTGCCATAAGGGTGGTGTTATTTGCATATCTGAGGTTATTGATATTCTTCCCAACAATCTTGATTATACGTTATGCTTCATCCAGTCCAGTATTTCTTGTGATGTTCTCTACATATAAGTTAAATAAGCAGAGTGACAATATACAGCCTTGACATAATCCTTTCCCTATTTGGAACCAGTCTGTTGTTTCATGTCCAGTTCTAACGGATGCATTTGTCCTGCATACAGATTTCTCAGGAGGCAGGTAGCTGGTCTGGTATTTCATCTCATGAAGAATTTTCCACAGTTTGTTATCCATACAGTCAAAGTCTTTGGTGTAGTCACTAAAGCAGAAATATGTGTTTGTCTAGAATATCTTGCTTTTACAATGATCCAATGGATATTGGCAATTTGAATTCTGGTTCCTCTACCTATTCTAAATCAAGCTTGAACAACTGAAAGTTCACTGTTCATGTACTGTTAAAGCCTGGCCTGGAAAATTTTGAGCATTACTTTGCGAGTGTGTGAGATGAGTACAGTTGTGCAGTAGTTTGAACATTATTTGACATTTCCTTTCTTTGGGATTGGAATGAAAACTGACCTTTTCCAGTCTTAGGGCCACTGTTGAGTTTTTCAGATTTGCTGGAATATTGAGTGCAGCACTTTCAGAGCATTATCTTTTAGGAGTTGAAGTAGCTGAAATTCCATCATGTCCACTATCTTTGTTCATAGTGATGCTTGTAAGGCTCACTTGACTTCACATTCCAGGATGTCTCATTTTAGGTGAGTGATCACACCATCGTGATTATCTAGGTCATGAAGTGTTTTTTTTGTATAGTTCTTATGTATACTGGTGCCACCTTTTCTTAATATCTTCTGCTTCAGTTAAATCCATACTGTTTCTGTCCTTTATTATACCCATTTTTGCGGGAAATATTCCCTTAGTTCAGTTCAGTTACTCAGACATGTCTGACTCTTTGCAACCCCATGAACCACAGTATGCCAGGCCTCCCTATAAACAACTCCTGGAGTCCACCAAAACCCACGTCCATTGAGTCAGTGATGACATCCAACCATCTCATTCTCTATCGTCCTCTTCTCCTCCTGCCCTCAATTTTTCCCAGCATCAGGGTTTTTTCAAATGAGTCAGCTCTTCACATCAGGTGACCAAAGTATTGCAGTTTCAGCTTCAACATCAGTCCTTCTAATGAAAACCCAGGACTGATCTCATTTAGGATGGACTGGTTGGATTTCCTTGCAGTCCAAGGGACTCTCAAGAGTCTTTTCCAACACCACAGTTCAAAAGCATCAATTCTTTGGCACTCAGCTTTCTTCACAGTCCATCTCTCACATCCATACATGACCACTGGAAAAACCATAGCCTTGACTAGACAGACCTTTGCTGGCAAAGTAATGTCTCTGCTTTTTAACATGCTGTCTAGTTTGGTCATAACTTTCCTTCCAAGGAGTAAGTGCCCTTCAATTCATTGCTGAAATCAACATCTGCAGTGATTTTGAAACCCCAAAATAAAGTCAGCCACTATTGCCATTGTTTCTGCACTTCTCTGCCATAAAATGATGGGACTGGTCACCCTGATTATTTAACTTATATGCAGAGTACATCATGAGAAAATCTGTGTTGGAAGAAGCACAAGCTGGAATCAAGACTGCTGGGAGAAATATCAATAATCTCAGATATGCAGATGACACCACCCTTACAGCAGAAAGTGAAGAGGAACTAAAAAGCTTCTTGACGAAAGTGAAAGAGGAGAGTGAAAAAGTTGGCTTAACACTCAACATTCAGAAAACTAAGATCATGGCATCTGGTGTCATCACTTCATGGGAAATAGATAGGGAAACAGTGGAAACAGTGTCAGACTTTATTTTTCTAGGCTCCAAAATCACTGCAGATGGTGATTGAAGCCATGAAATTAAAAGACACTGACTCCTTGGAAGGAAAGTTATGACCAACCTAGATAGCATATTGAAAAGCAGACATATTACTTTGCCAGCAGAGGTCTGTCTAGTCAAGGCTATGGTTTTTCCAGTGGTCATATATGGATGTGAGAGTTGAACTGTGAAGAAAGCTGAGTGCTGAAGAGCTGATGCTTTTGAACTGTGGTGTTGGAGAAGACTCTTGAGAGTCCCTTGGACTGCAAGAAGATCCAAACAGTCCATCCAAAGGAGATCAGTCTTGGGTTTTCATTGGAAGGACTGATGCTGAAGCTGAAACTCGAATATTTAGGCCACCTCATGTGGAGAGTTGACTCATGGGTAAAGACCCTGATGCTGGGAAGGATTGGGGGCTGGAGGACAAAGGGATGACAGAGGATAAGATGGCTGGATGGCATCATGGACTCAATGGACATGAGTTTGAGTATATCATTGCTTTATCTTCTCTTCTTTGGTCAGCTATTTGTAAGGCCTCCTGAGACAACCATTTTGGTTTTTGCATTTCTTTTTTTGAGAGATGGTCTTGATCACTGCCTCCTGTACATTGTCATGAATCTCTGACCATAGATATTCAGACATTCTATCAGATAATCCCGTGAATCTGTCACTCCCACTGTATATATCATAAAGTTTTATTTAGGTTATACCTGAATATGTAGTGCTTTCCCCTATTTTCTTCAATTTAAGTCTGAGTTTGTCAATAAAGAGTTCATTATCTGAGCCACAGTCAACCTTCAGTCTTGTTTTTGTTGACTGTATAGAGCTTCTCCATCTTTGGCTGCAAAGACCATAATCAATCTGATTTTGGTAATGACCATCTGGTGATATCCAAGGCCAAATTTGCCTGTTACTCCAGGTATCTCTTGACTTCATACCCTTTCATTTTAGTTCCTTGTAATGGACAGGGAGGCTTGGTGTGTGGACATTCATGGGGGTGACAAAGAGTCAGACATGACTGAGCGACTGAACTGAACTGAATGAAAAGGACATCTTCTTTGGGTGTTAGTTCTAGAAGATCTTATAGTTCATTATAGACTCATTCAAATTCAGGTTCTTCATCATTATTGGTTGGCATATACTTGGATTGCTGTGATATTGAATGATTTGCCTTGGAAACGAACTGAGAGCTTTTCTACATTTTTGTGATTGCACTCAAGTACTACATTTCGAACTCTTTTGTTGACTGATGGCTAGTCCATATTTTTCTAAGGGATTCTTGCCCACAGTCGTAGATATAATGGTCATCTGAATTAAATTTTCCCATTCCAATACATTTTAGTTCATTGATTCCTAAAATGTCTCTATTCAGTCTTGCTAACTCCTGTTTGATCACTTCCGGTTTACTTTGATTCATGGACCTAATAGTCCAGGTTCCTATTCAATGGGCTCCCTGGTGGCTCAGATGGTAAAGTGTGTGCCTGCAATGTGGGAGACCTGGGTTCAATCCCTGGGTCAGGAAGGTCCCCTGGAGAAGGGTATGGCAACCTACTCCAGTACTCTTGCCTGGAAAACTTCTTGGACAGAGGAGCCTGGTAGGCTACAGCCCATGGGGTCATAAAGAGTCAGACACAACTGAGCGACTTCACTTTCACTTCCTATTCAATATTTTTCTTTATAACATTGGTCTTTACTTCCACCATTAGTCATATCCATGACTGAGCATTGTTTTTGCTTTGGCTTTGTCTCTTCATTCTTTCTGGTGTTATTTTTCCACTCTTCTTCTGTAGCATATTGGGCACCTATTGACCTGGAGAGCCTATCTTTCAGTGTCATATCTTTTTGCCTTTTCATACTGTTCATAGGGTTCTCAAGGCAAGAATACTGAAGTGGTTTGTCATTCCTTTCTCCAGTGGACCACTTTTTGTCAGAACTCTCCACCATGACCCATCCGTCTTAGGGTGGCATCACTCATAGTTTTATTGAGTTAGGCAAGGTTGTGGCCCATGTAATCAGTTTGATTAGTTTTCTGTGACTAGGGTTTTCATTCTCTCTGCCCTCTGTGGGATAATGATAAGAGTCTTATGGAAGCTCCCTGATGGGAGAGACTGACTAAGGGGGAAACTGGGTCTTGTTTTGATGGATGGGGCCATGCTCAGTAAATCTTTAATCCAATATTCTATTGATGGAAGGGGCTGTGTTCCTTCCCTGTTGTTTGACCTGAGACCAAACTATGGTGGAGGAAATAAAGATAATGGTGGCCTCCTTTAAAAGGTCCTCTGTATGTGCTGCTGCACTTAGTGACCCCAACCCTCTAGCATGCCACTGCCAACTCACACTTCCACCGAAGTCTCCTGGACACTCACAGGCAAGTCAGGGTCAGTCTCTTGAGAGGTTACTGCTCCTTTCTCCTGGGTCCTGGTGTGAAAAAGGTTTTGTTTGTGCCCTCCAAGAGTCTATTTCCCCAGTCCTGCTTAAGTTCAGGCTGCTCTATGGTGGTGTTAATGGTGACCTCTTCCAAAGGGGCTTATGCTACATTCAGGTCTGACCCACCCAGAGCCCCTGCCCCCGAGGCAGAACACTGATGACCCGAACTTCCACAAGAAACACTCAGACACTCAAAGACAGGTCTGGCTCAGTCTCTGTGGGGTCTCTTGGTTTCATTTGAGCCCTCTGAGTGTCCCTGGGGAGTACGGGGTTTGATTCTAAACACAAGTCCGCCCTTCCTACTGTCTCGCTGGGGCTTCTCCTTTGTCCTTGGACATGGGTTATCTTTTTCAGCAGCAAGATATTATTTTGGAGTTCTTACAGGAGATGAGCAGAAGTCCTTCTACTTAGCCATCTTGTGGGTCAGACGACTATGGATGAACTATGACTTACATTAACTTTAAAGTGTAGTCCTAAGGAAAATGGATGGTTTAAGATTAACCTAATTAATTACAATTAAACAGCCACTTCTGTCATTAATTCAGAATATTTCCCTGAGCCATTCAAATCCAAATATATATTTTGCCCTTTCAATGGAGTAATGTTTGTTATAAAATACTCCACTTACCTTTGTATTAAATCATTTTAATGAGAAAAATGCAAATTAAAACCACAACCATTACTCACCTATAAGATCAAAATATGTGAAATGTTTGATAACACTGTTGGTAAGACTAAGAAGGGAAGAAACAGTCTAATTTTTTTTTCTTAAGATGTAAAATGAAACAATATTTATGGAAAGGATTTTGTCAATGTCTAACAAAATCAGAGATCTATTTAGCCTTTGACCTAGCAATTCCTTGACCAGAAAACTATCACACAGCCTCAAAAGTACACTGACACTAACTGGAAATCACTGCATTAAATGTTCTTCAATGTAACGTTATTGGTACTAGTAATAAAATTGGAATCACCTCCAATTTTTTTTTAACCCTCAAATCCACTTTTTATTGTATGCACTCTTTTGCTAAGTCATGTTCAACTCTATGCAACCTCACAGATTGTAGCCCACCAGTTTCCTCTGTCCATGGGATTATCCAGGCAAGAATATTGGAGTGGGTTTCTGTACCCTCCTCCAGGGGATATTCCTAACCCAGGAATTGAACCATGTATCTTATGTCTCCTGCATTAGCAAGCAGATTCTTTACCACTAGCGTCACCTAGGATATCCGTTGTTTAGTCCATCAATTTTAGTCACATCCTTGGGGGTAAATTTAAATGTTAGGAATGCTCAGTATAATACTTCACATGATTTTTGTCATTGTTCAGTCACTAATCCTGACCAATTCTTTGCAACCCCATGGACTGCAGCACGTCAAGCTTCACTATGTCCTGGAGTTTGCTGAAATTCATGTTCATTGAGTTGAAGATGATATCTAAAATCTCATCCTCTGCCATCACCTTCTACTTTTACCTTCAAACTTTTCCAGTGAGTCAGCTCGTCACATCAGGTGTCCAAAACATTGGAGCTTCAGTTCCAACATCAGTCCTTCCAATGAATAGTCAGAGTTGATTTCCCTTAGGATTGACTGCTTGGATCTCCTTACTGTCCAAGGGACTCTCAAGAGTCTTTTCCAGCACAATAGTTTGAAAGCATCAGTTCTGAGGCACTCAGCCTTCTTTATCGTCCAACTCTCACATCTATAGATGACTACTGGAAAACTATAGCTTTGACTATACAAATATTTGTTGCCAAAGTGATGTCTCTGCTTTTTAATATGTTGTCTATGTTTGTCATAGCTTTCCTTCCAAGAAACAAGAGTCTTTAAATTACATGGTAAACATTATTTAAAACGTATTTTATATGTTCCCAGTGAAAAGTGGTTCTTACTGTGGCTAATTTAATGAAATTATATTTTATGCAAAGTATACTTTTTTTAACTTGGAAAGTATAATTAATTAAATTAAGAACAAAGTTGAGTTGTGAGTGTGGCCACTTAAACTGTGGATATAATCAGTGTATAACAACCCACTTGGTGAAAATTTAGTCTAATTGAAGACCAATTACTTTATTTGCTTGTAATACACATGTCATCTACTCACAAATAGAAGTAGCTGCTAGTCACATAGCTAGGAAGAAACAAAGACTCTTTGGTAGCTTATATTTCAAACTCAGTATTATAAATCTTTGGAAGGAATTATGCTAAAACTGAAACTCCAGTACTTTGGCCACCTCATGCAAAGAGTTGACACATTGGAAAAGACTCTGATGCTGGGAGAGACTGGGTCAGGAGGAGAAGGGGATGACAGAGGATGAGATGGCTGGATGGCATCACTGACTGATGGACGTAGGTTTGGGTGAACTCCGGGAGTTGATGATGAACAGGGAGGACTGGCGTGCTGCAACTCATGGGGTCGCAAAGAGTCGGACATGATTGAGTGACTGAACTGAATTGAACTGAGTATAAATCAAGGAAAAATAACATATTTTATCATAAAAATGATAGAAAAAATGTTTATATGCATGATTTTGTAAATTACTTCTATTCTATTTTTTTTCATATCAATTCAATAACTATCTTCCTATCTTATGTCACTATTACTTATAAGTAAGAAGTGTTATAGTTTTAAAATATTTGCTTTTTTCAAATAAAAAAATCACATGTTAAAGAATTTTTTATATTAAATGTGAATAGGGTCAGACCACAGCTTCACTTCTAAGTCTACTCTCCAGGCAGCTTTTCTAAAATTGTTTATATTTTGCTTTTTTCCCATCCCAAACAATATATAAAGTAAGTTATTTTCTAAATTGATTAATATCAGATAACATTTATTGCTCCCTCATTATCAAATCTGGAGAAAGCAGTGGTACCCCACTCCAGTACTCTTGCCTTGAAAGTTCCACGGATGGAGGAGCCTAGTGGGCTGCAGGCCATGCTATCACTAAGAGTCGAACACAACTGAGCAACTTCACTTTAACTTTACACTTACATGCATTGGAGAAGGAGATGGCAACCCACTCCAGTGTTCTGACCTGGAGAATCCCAGGGATGGGGGAGCCTGGTGGGCTGCCATCTATGGGGTCACACAGAGTCAGACAAGACTGAAGCGACTTAGCAGTAGCAATATCAAATCAAGTACAAATATTTCACTCACTCAGATCCTCTTCTCCATACATGTTTTGGCCAATTATGTTATCCTTTTTTCAGTCAGTTATCTTTAGTATAACAATGTAATTAACTTTAATCATTTTTATTCAGTTTTCATACTTTATATAATATGATGATTTTAGTGTTATTTCTTTTCTATCAATTTTGTTCTTGATATGGTTTGTATAAGTTACACTTTTGCATTATCATAGTTCTTGAATTGTTATTCCGTCCTTAAATAACATCTTATTTTTCTTTCCATGACCTAAGGATTGACTCAAAATTGAAAGTCAGTAAGCAATATTTTCAACATTATGCTTGCAGACATATTGAGTAATAAAATGCCAATTATCTTCCCATCTTCTGGAGTTCAAAATCACCATCCAGTGACTCTTGAGGGAGAATTATAGGCTGAAATGATTTTCACAGTCAGTTAAAAAAAAAACTTTAAAATTGAAAATCTTGTTTGAAAATCTTGTTTGGAAAATAGTCTTGATCCTCTCTTTCTGTCACTTTTGGAGGTTATAATAACCATTAAGTCTTGCATGTGCTCTTAATTCTCAACATTTTTCTGATTTAAATCATGTTTATCATTATGTTCTACTGCTTTTATTTCTTAAAAGTATCTGTAATGATCTCTACCAAAATTTCATTACCTGCTCTGTTGGATTTTCTCTTTGTTTTTCTTTTATTATAATTTTCTTTTGCTTAATTTACATATTAGCTTTTTTTCCCCTTAGGGCATAATGAAAGATCTTCCTAAACTATGAAATTAACAAATAACATTTCTGATCCCTAAGCACTATAATGTTAATTTTAGATCTCAGGGATGTCTCTTTTCCTGAAGATGAAATATATGCATATATAGAGACAGTATGTTCCTCCAGCTGCTTGGTAAATAGTCTGTCTTCTGGTTAGGTTGTACTCATGTGAGTTATTACAGAATGAGAGGCTGCACAGAGTAATCTCTTCTTTTCATAAAATCACAGCAATCTTCCTAGCTCTTGATAACACAAGTATCAAATTGACAAAGGCTTTATTCTATGAATCAACATTCAGATTTTTTTCAATCTTATTTAGGATTTGAATGCTATATTTAAACTTTTTAAAAAGGTGAATTTTGAAGTAATTGTAGATTCATTAGCTGTAATAAGAAATAATACAAGGGTATTTCATGCACTTTTT
Organism: Madoqua kirkii; assembly: GCA_006408675.1. Lineage (NCBI taxonomy): Eukaryota > Metazoa > Chordata > Mammalia > Artiodactyla > Bovidae > Madoqua > Madoqua kirkii. The sequence goes on along the minus strand of SJYC01030493.1, from coordinate 10,922 downwards.
ATCCATTTTTCTCTCAATGTTGACATCTTAGACTGTAGTACAATATCACAGCCAGGATATTAATTTTTACATAAGATGTGTGATTTAGGTCAAGGGCCTAACATTTCTTTTTAAAGTTTTATTGAATTTGTACAGGATTCTTCTGACACACGGTTTATTGTTACAGCTCTTTTAGGAAGTGGCGAGGGCCCCGATGCAGGGAAAACGGCCGCTTATATAGCCCAGAGGGGAGGCGTGTCAACCTCCGATTGGCTCACAACGTCAACCTCTGATTGGCTCATAAAGTTAACCTCTGATTGGCTCATAAAGTCAACCTCTGATTGGCTCATAAGAGAACACTGTTAGAATCCCTAATTAGCATACCTGCCTACATATATGCGAAGAACCAGGAAGCAGGAAACCGGCGCCATCCTGTAATGGCGGCTGTGGCTCCCGACAAGCTCCCCAGCAAGAGATCTTACCCTCACCTCTTCCATTGAAGGTGAAGTCTTAACCACTGGACCACCAGAGAAGTACCACCAGAGAAGTACCCCCAGGCTCACTTTTATTTTTTAACTTATCAAATTTCTCTAATACAATTGACTTAAAAGGTTATCTTTTCTTTGTTGAATTGCACAGAGAAGAGATGACCATTTACAAGCCTCAGGATTGTGAGAAAATATATTTATCTTATTTAAGCTGCTTAGTCTTTGATATTTTGTTATGATAGCCTTTGCAAAACTAACACAGTTACCAAGCTGAAACTTCCAATCTATAAACACTAAATGTCATTACATTTAGAACCTCTTTGATTTTTTATTAGTATTTTATAGTTTTTCAATGACAAAAAATTTCAATGACAATTTATTTATTATAAATAAATTGGTTATTTGGATATATTTCAGCTTCCAGTGAATATAAAATAGTGTACTATCTTCACAACCCAGGAATCGAACTGGGGTCTGCTGCATTGTAGGCAGATTCTTTAGCAACTGAGCTATCAGAGGAGCCCATAATATGTTGCTATGATAGCTTATTTGCATGAGTATCTTCTTCCTGGATCCTAAACTCTTTGAGGATAAGGACTATGTCTTTTCATTTTCTTTATATCAGAAGCATGTAGGAAGCTTTGTGTAATACAAGTGCTTTAAATATTATATGACCATGTAAATTACTCTTTATTCTAATACATATTTTTGAGAAGTTATATGGTGCTAAGTATAAATTCCTGGGAACAGATGAAATCCATTTTAAAGCTTTTAGTATTTCATGTTTATATGAAATACTTATTTATAAGTATTCATAATACATCTTGATTATATAACAAATAGCATGTTGACTATTTATATGAAGTACTTTAGAACCATAGGGTGGAAAATGTTGAATTTCCTTGAGAGAAAGGAGAAAATGTTATCGGAAATTATTTTCCAGAAGAGGGATTATTTGAACTAAACTTAAAGGACAAATATAATAGCCATTTGACATATGGGCACAGAAATTTCTAGGGGAGGGAATGGCTCATGTAAAAGTATAAAATATAAAAGAGTGTTAGGTATTTTGGAAATGACTCTATGGCTAGAATGAAGTTGAAAACTAAGCTGGAGGCACACAACTGCAAAGCTGCAATTCCTTCTATGATAAGGAATTTCATTGCAACCTTTTTATTACTGGGACTGCATGGCAGGCAAAAAAGCAGAACTATATATACAGTTAAAAATATATAATTTTAGTTGCAATGTAGAGGATCAAATTGTGCAGGTGCATGAAGGCATTGCAAGATCCTTGGTGGAAAATAATTAAACTCTAATTAAAGCAAGGGGAATGGAGAAGAGAGGGTAGCATTAAAATACATTTATAAGGTATTTAACAGCCATGCTTAATCTTTTGATGTTTCACTTTTGCTCAGTTGGGGACGTCTTCACAGTTGACATTTCAATTGATACCATGTTGTTCATTCTTTCGTTCATGAATACAATTGATTATTATCTATCACTTGCTACATATAGTCAGTCACTACTCTAGTTATTGGAAATTCAGCAGTGAAAAAAATCAACGTTTTCCTTCTATTTTGTATTCATAATTTATCTTTGGATGGAACATAAGGAAGTGGCTGGTTCAGGACTGGCATCTTGAAGATGGAATATATTAGGCCTGTATATTCATTCTAATCATGTCATATTTAGGTAAAACTGATGGCATGATCATATATAACTCTTGCTCTATTTTGCATTCCTTTATCTCTTAATTTTATGTATTTCAACAAATACTTTTTTCTTTGCTTCAGGAAATTAAAAGATGGCTCTTATGACTAAACAAAGATAATTTATTTCTCTAATTAACTTTAGACCTATTGACAGTAGAGAATAAGATCTCTTGGTATCTATATGCTGCTGAGATATAATATAGTTTTTCTTCCTTATGGTTAACTTCAGCATACCTCTTAACATGTTTGCTGCCAAATTCTGACAAGCCAGTTTATAAGAAATGACACTAGACATTGCCAGCATATAGAAGAAAATTAAATTTCATACTGAGAAAGGTACTAATATCATTTAAGCTGACAGTCAGTTGTACCTGCGCCAGCCATTTTCATTAAAGGTGATTTTTTTTTATTTTTATTTTTACCACATATCATTTAAATTTCTTCTGGTCCCAGTGCAAAGTTATGCATAGAAGTTACTAGTTTTCTTATTTGACAGTTACAGAGTGTAAATGTTAAGGATGACAAAGGAAAACAAAACAAAACTCTAGCTGTTAGCGGACTCCTTGATTTAAGCAATTTAGAATTACCAAAGTGATATCATTTCACTGAAAATTCAAATGTAATGACAGGGAGCATGTATGACTTTTTAGGTCTTCAATAAAATAGTCATTTGACTAGAAGAAGCCAATCCAGTCAACATTTTCCTTTTCTTTTCTCTTTGAATGAAGTTTAAATTTCACTTTTCACAGAATCTAACAGTTTTTTGCATAACAAGACTTCAAATTTTAACTTTGAACATCTGCAGACAAATATCCAAAAGGGTTCTTGGAGACTACTTACTACCTGGCCAATTTCTGTCCTGCAGTGAGATGATGTGTGTTTATGCAGAAAATGACTTGGAATGAAAAAGTCACTTCTTTATAGTCTACCTAATTTAGTTAGATTATGCTCAGTTTTGGAGAAGGAAATGGCAACCCACTCCATTATTCTTGCCTGGAGAATCCCATGGACAGAGAAGCCCAGTGGGCTACAGTCCACCGGGTCGCAAAGAGTCGGACACGACTGAGTGACTTCATTTTTTTTTATTTATGCTCAGTTTAAATATCAGCTATTTTCTTCTCGAGGAGTACAAATTAGAATCTTACGGTTTATTGTTCTTTGTACATTATCTTGTCAAAATAATATTGATTAGTACCAAGAAACGGACCTATCTAAGTTACAACTTTGTTTCAAAGAATACTATCTAAGTTGTTTGGCTTTGGAGCAGTAGTGATGGAAACAGTACCATCTTTTTACTATGTATTTTGCAGTTGTGTGTGTATGCTTAGTCACTGAGTCATGTCTGACTCTTTGCAACCCCTTGAACTGTAGCCGACCAGGTTAATTTGTCCATGGGGATTCTCCAGGCAGGAATACTGGGATGGGTTGCCATGTCCTCCTCCAGAGGATCTTCCCAATCCAGGAATTGAACAGGGGTCTCCTGCATTGCAGGCGGTTCTTTATCAGCTGAGCTAGCAAGAAAGCCCATTTTGCAATTGCAAATAAGCAGACAAACTTAAAGAAAATGTATTCTGTCCTACTAAGTTGATATGCTTTCAGAGACAATAAACAGCATTCCATGTAAGCAATCCTAACCTTTGCTCCTCAGTCACTATGTGCAGCCATTGGAAATGTCATTAATTTGTGAATTTCACTGCAACCATGTACTGGAGAGAAAAGGACTAGACAAGAGGCCCTTGACACTATTCATAAAGGATGCTTCAGCATGCAAGCATCGTTGGCAGTAATATGACCTAAGATGAAGGGTGTGTCGTGTCAATTATTTTCCACTTCTCTTTCTAACCACAATTCCTGCTCAAGTCCTAGCTGAATGCCAATGAATGTATTTGGGATGCGGATGAGGGCACAAGTCACAATGCTCTCAGTATCTGACACAAGACCTTTTGTTTTGATGTCAAAACACAAGAGAAGAGGAGATTCAGTCCCTGAAGCTGGAATGCAGTCACTTCTGAGGTAGGTGTTGATGGTTATAGGCTTTGCTGTACCAGACTCATGTCTCAGATCCTGAGTTATAAAGAAACCTGAAAGTACTAGATTAAACTTGTCTAATGTGTGTGCTTGTGTGTGTGTGTGCTTGAAATGAAGAACCTGTAATGTACATGTCCCAGGTAGAGGCTCCTGTTTCCATTACAGTCTCACTGACAGGCTTCTTTCCTTCAAAGGCAGCCCTCCCTCCCCTTCTCACTATAACTCCATTTCACACAGCCCATGGAAGCAATTCTCTGTTTTGCCTCCTGGTCTTGTGCTCAGTTAATTCTCTACTGATAGTTTTCCCGGGTTTCTTATTCCTCCTTCCAGTGCAGTCTTCCTTGGAGCCCTTGCCCCCTCTCACCCCTGCAGCATTCAAACAAGAACAAGTTTGAACCAGACTGCAACAAAATTTAAATTCTGCTTTACAGAGTTTCTGTATTCTATGCAAATTAAAATATGCCTAGACTAACGTTTCAAGTTTCCCTGCACTATCTGTGGTCTGTGAGAAGTTTCTCACATTTTCACAGCTCTAGCCCACTGGGGAGAAAAACGCTACTGAGACATAATGACAAATTCTACAAACTACTGCATGTACTTTTGCTCCCGGAGCCTGAGGAAATGTTGCCACACGTAACTTGAGCATTTTCTGTCAAATGGAAGAAGAGTAGTGTTACGTAAAATGACTCGGGGCATGGTGTCTTTAGTCCCTGCATTCAACATCACAATTTTATTCTCCTAATCACTTCCACATATGTAAATTGCAAAGATATGATGTATTGCAAAAATCTATGTTAATACGTAATTCTCCACTGGCATTAAAATTTGGCGGATATTGATTTGCATACAAGTTAGGTTCAGTTGGGCTTCCCTGGTGGCTCAGAGGTTAAAGCATCTGCCTCCAATGCGGGAGACCTGGGTTCAATCCCTGGGTCGGGAAGATCCCCTGGAGAAGGAAATGGCAATCCACTCCAGTATTCTTGCCTGGAGAATCCCATGGACTGAGAAGCCGAGTAGGTTACAGTCCACGGGGTCGCAAAGGGTCGGACACGACTGAGCAACTTCACCTTCCACTAGGTTCAGTTTAGTTCAGTCGCTCAGGCGTGTCCGACTCTTTGCGATCCCATGAATCGCAGCACGCCAAGCCTCCCTGTTCATCACCATCTCCCGGAGTTCACTCAGACTCACGTCCATTGAGTCCGTGATGCCATCCAGCCATCTCATCCTCGGTCGTCCCCTTCTCCTCCTGCCCCCAATTCCTCCCAGCATGAGTCTTTTCCAGTGAGTCAACTCTTCGCATGAGGTGGCCAAAGTACTGGAGTTTCAGCTTTAGCATCATTCTTACCCAGTCATTTAAGTGTGCTCACTTTCATCCCACACTCACTACAAAAGTCAGCTCAGATGGTTACACTTCTAGATGAAACCTGTTCAAACGTTTCGATATGTTTTCCCCTCCATAATCTAAAGAGAATATTTATAGCCAAGGAAAGGAAGAACTACATTAACTGAGCTAAGGTTTAAAAGGAGAGGAAAGGTAAGACATGCTGTTTTAAGAGAATAAACTACATATCAGAGGCTATTTTCCAAGCAATCTAGCCTACAACATCTACTCTATGCTGAAAAGACATAATAACTATTTTTAAATAATAGCTCCTTAAAAAGTAATGAAATGTCCAATTCTAGACAAGATAGTATAACTGGGATAAGATTTAACTCACCAAATTTAAAAAAGTCACATGAGATGTATTAAACAGTTGCAGTCCTACCGGGGCCATGAGGAAGACTCTTCATTTATCCTCACTGTGAGAACACTGTAGGGCTCCTAGAGAAAAATCTCAAGAAACTTCTGTGGCTTCACTAAAAACATGGGCATCTGTCAGTTTCTCACCTTAAGGTTAGACCATACAAAGTCTCCAGCAAGCTGTCAAAATTACTTGTTTCTGCCTATTCCTGGCTCCAGCAACTTCTACCCAAAGAAAACAGATCTCAGTTACCGCATTTGGAAGGGACAGTTTGCCTGTGACCTCAGTTCTCTATGGGTCCAGGGAAAGTAATTGATTTTCGGTTTGCCCAGATTTTTCTTGCTGTAGGGACAAAAGTGATGACTTCCACAGTTTTTGTATGCTGGAACTGAAACATGAATCATCACCATAGTCTTATTTTCTATTATTGTTCTCTTTTGAGAAAAATCTCATTTACTGATTATTTCCTTGTATTAGATTTTAATATTCCTTTTAAGAGAAAAGTCTCTAAAATTATTTATTCTAAGTAAGTTATATTTTACTTACAAGAAAATCAAGATTTAAAGCTTCAGAGTGTCATCTTTAACACATCAGCTTTGTTAGTAAAGCCTAAATATTGGGTAAAAAAAAGACTCAGAAGAAAGATAATGTAGAACGTGTATTTCTTTCCTTCAGATGAAAAAGGGAAAAACAAACAGTAACAACCTAGAAAAATGACAATATCTGCAGTATGGTCTGGCAGCTGATGGTATGAAATGTAGAGTCAGTGTTCGTTGATAACATTCAACTCCACATCACTCACTAGCTGGGTGACCTTGGACAGGTTATTAAAAGTTTCTTTTTTTTTAATAGTGGAAGGATGATCACTATAATGTCTACATCTTTGGCACTACCATCTGCTTTTCTTTCTATCTCTGCAGGTTTCCAACTCACCTGGCTAACAGACTTTCCTCTTTCCCTCATTTACCAGCCTCACATATTCCAACTTCCATGCATGCCTGTTACAATTTCTTCATGCTGCTGCTAAGTCGCTTCAGTCGTGTCCAACTCTGTGTGACCCCATAGACGGCAGCCCACCAGTCTCCCCCATCCCTGGGATTCTCCAGGCAAGAACACTGGAGTGGGTTGCCATTTCCTCCTCCAGTGCATGAAAGTGAAAAGTGAAAGTGAAGTCTCTCAGTCGTGTCCAACTCTTAGCGACCCCATGGACTGCAGCCTACCAGGCTCCTCCATCCATAGGATTTTCCAGGCAAGAGTATTGGTGTGGGGTGCCATTGCTTTCTCCACAAATTCTTCATATGCACCTACATATTTTCTGAGTCATACCTTCCTGTAATTTTGGACTGGTTGAATTTTGCAATTTCAAATTATTTTCTATATCTTTTATGAATGTCTGATATTTGCTAGACTATACACCATACTTTTTAAAAGTGCATTCCTTATACTATATATAAGAAGTTAATACTTATATATAGTATATAAGCATTATATACTATATACCAGAGTTATAATATATCCAGAGTATATACCAACTCTCCTATATACCAGAGTTAATACATTGTTTGGACACATTTGGGTCTTCAGTTCTACAGTGTATCTGTCAAGCAGAAATGCTGAAGTCAAAGAAACACTATGGTGCCCCTAGTCTCTGCAGAAGTTCATGTTTTCCACGGCCTTTACTGAAGGCAGACAACAAATGCCATATTGTGGACTCTTCTCTAGAGGCTACAGTTTTTTTCATTCTTGAGTTTTAGTTCCTTTAGAATACATGTTTTAAACTCCAGTGCATTTAAAGTCCAACCTAAATATTTTCTTTGTTAAAATCAATCCTTTTATTTCCAGAGTCTAGAATATAATTTTAAAAAATTGAAACATTAGTAAATATTTTCAGGATAATTTTATGCTATTTTGCCTAGGTGACAAATATATATGTCACTCAGAGGTAATTTTGTAAACTGAAAATCTTGAATTCAAAAAATAGCTATATGTACTTTCTTTCAAGTTTATATATATATATATATATATATATTATTTAAAAAAATCAAAGTTATTCAAACTTAAAGAAAGATAATTTTTGTGGAATGTGTTAATAAATTGTTTTTGATTCTATATTGAACTTTTAGTTCCCTGGTGGCTCAGACAGTAAAGAATCTGCCTGAAATATGGGAGACCCAGGCTCGATCCATGGGTTGGGAGATCCTCTGGAGAAGGAAACAGCAACCCATTCCAATATTCTTGTCTGGAAAATCCCATGGGTGAAGGAACCTGGTGGGCTACAGTCCACAGGGTCGCAAAAAGTCAGACATGACTGAGCCACCTCACTTTCACATATGAGTGAGCTGGATATTTAATAAAATCAGACAAATAAACCAACATCTGCTTATTTTTAGGTGATTTGGTTAATGATACATTCTGTGCCCTGTAGATCTGAATGTGAGTAGAAATGAACATAAATACATATATTTTGTTTAGATTCAGATTGCTACATGCTGATGAGACTACATCTGACATTATCACTTGAGATACTAGTGAAATACATCATAACCTTGGTGGACTATAATCATTATATGGTTGATAAAGCTTGCCAGCATATATTGTAAAAGATTAACTCTGTCTATAGCTTGTGCAAAAAAAAAAATTATGACATGGATAGATTTAGCAATAGGGGATATTATTATTGTTGACTTCTATTTTTTTCTAAGTATGATGTTGAGACTCTTTCATATGACTGTATCTGCACTGTGAGATTTGTGAAGGCTACCACAGTGGCCTAAATTTGATAACACGGACAGACTAAAAACTGTAAAACTAAAGACTCTTAACTAATGCTTTCTGCTTATTGTCATTATTATGGCCTTTCTCAAATACTTCATAAAATGTCCTCAAGATGGGGAAACAAATAAGATGGCCTATTCTAAAGTAATAGATATATACTCTTGAAAACTGTGGACTACAGCAAGCCAGGCTTCTCTGTCCTTCACCAACTCCCGGAGTTTACACAAACTCATGTTCATTGAGTCGGTGATAACATCCAACCATCTCATCCTCTCTGTGCCCCTTCTCTTCCTGCCTTCAATCTTTCCCAGTATCAGGGTCTTTTCAAATGAGTCAATTCTTTGCATCAGGAGTTTCAGCTTCAAAATCAGTCCTTCCAGTGAACATTCAGGACTGATTTCCTTTAGGATGGACTGGTTAGATCTCCTTGCTGTCCAAGGGACACTCAAGAGTCTTCTCCATCACCATAGTTCAAAAGCATTAATTCTTCGGTGCTCAGTTTTCTTTATAGTCCAACTGTCACATCCACAGATGACTACTGGAAAAACCACAGCCTTAATTATATGGACCTTTGTTGGCATAGTAATGTATCTGCTTTTTAATATCCTGTCCAGGGTGGTCATAACTTTCCTGCCAAGGAGCAAGTGTTTTTTTTGTTGTTGTTTTGTTTTTTAAATTTAATGGCTGCAGATAACATCTGCAATGATTTTGGAGGCCCCTCACCAAAAAAAAATTAAGTCTGTCACTGTTTCCACTGTTTCCCCATCTATTTGCCATGAAGTGATGCGACCAGATGCCAGGATCTTCATTTTCTGAATGTTGAATTTAAGCCAATATTTTCACTCTGCTCTTTCACTTTCATCAAGAGGTTCTTTAGTTCTTCTTCCCTTTCTGCCATAAAGGTGGTGTCATCTGCATATCTGAAGTTATTGATATTTCTCCCAGAAATCTTGATTCTAGCTTTTGTTTCATCCAGATCAGTATTTCTCATGGTGTACTCTGCATATAAGTTGAATAAGTAGAATGACAATATGCAGGCTTGACATTCTCCTTTTCCTATTTGGAACCAGTCTGTTGTTCCATGTCCAGTTCCTGCATACAGATTTCTCAAGAGGCTGGTCAGGTGGTCTAATATTCCCATCTCTTTTAGAATTTTTCAGTTTATTGTGATACACACAGCCAAAGGCTTTGCCATAGTCAATAAAGCAGAAATAGATGTTTTTCTGGAACTCCATTGCTTTTTCGATGACCCAGTGGATGTTGGCAATTTGATCTCTGCTTCCTCTGTTTTTTCTAAATCCAGCTTGATCATCTGGAAGTACATGGTTCGAGTATTCTTGAAGTCTTGCTTGGAGAATTTTGACCATTACTTTTACTAGTGTGTGAGATAAATGCAATTGTGTGGTAGTTTGAGCATTCTTTTGCATTGTCTTTATTAGGGATTGGAATGAAAACTGACCTTTTCCAGTCCTATGGCCACTGCTGAGTTTTCCAAATTTGCTGGGATACTGAGTGTGGCACTTTCACAGCATCGTCTTTTTGGATTTGAAATAGTTCAACTGGAATTCCATCACCTCCACTAGCTTTGTTCATAATGATGCTTCCTAAAGCCCACTTGACTTCACATTCCAGGATATCTGGCTCTAGGTGAGTGATCACACCATCAAGATTATCTGGGTCATGAAGATCCTTTTTGTGTAGTTCTGTGTAATCTTGCCACCTCTTCTTAATATCTTCTGCTTCTGTTAGGTCCATACAATTTCTATCCTTTATTGTGCCCATCTTTGCATGAAATGTTCCCTTGGTATCTCTAATTTACTTGAAGAGATCTCTAGTCTTTTCTCATTCTACTATTTACCTCTATTTATTTGCACTGATCACTGAGGAAGGCTTTCTTATCTCTTCTTGTTATTCTTTGAAACACTGCATTCAAATGGATATATTTTTCCCTTTCTCCTTTGCTTTTTGCTTCTCCTCTTTTCACAGCTATTTGTAAGGCCTCCTCAGACGGCCATTTTGGTTAACATAAACATACTAACATATATAAGTTAGGTGGGCCTTAGGAAGCATCATTGCAAACAAAGCTATTGGAGGTGATGGTATTCCAGTTGAGTTATTTCAAACCCTAAAAGATGATGCTGTGAACGTGCTGCAGTCAATATGCAAGCAAATTTGGAAAACTCAGTAGTGGCCAC